>PPHD01016886.1:0-15338 GCA_002909625.1 Bambusicola thoracicus
TTGTAGGTTTGAAGTCTGCACAAGGACAAGCTAGCCAGAAGAAGGAAAAAGGTTGTGGGATATTTCAACATAAAAATGCATCCCCCCAAAATTAGTTATAATATTAGAAGAAAAAAAAAAACTTCTACAGAACTCAAAGAAACTCTGACTGAAGTGTACATAGCATCATTCTTTTTACATGTAAGAAATCTGAAGTCATATTTTAGTATGTTCGTAGTCCTAATTAACTTGTAAATTATGGGAGATTAAAAACGCAGCTGCTTGTTCTGCCACTGACATTCCATCTGACCTCAGGGAAGAACAGCTCTTTATGCTGTCAGTTTTATACCAACGTGGAGACACCACGTAGCTCATAAATACCAGCCACTGTGCAGATTCTTGCTTAACTGACAGAGCTGTGGGGCTGATCGTGAGAGAATCCTAAGGATTCATACTCAATGAAAAGAACTGCTAAGGATGGGAAATTGAGACAGAAAGGGAGCAGCAACAGGCTGTAACAGGAAATCCAGGAGCCAGCTACTTGCTGTTTCCATGGTGAAAAGGTTTGGAGCTGGCTGCTTAGCCTGACCTCCAAGGGAGCCCGAGGAAATCACAAGTGGGGACAGGCAAAGTGAGATAACTGACAGGAAAAGCACATGTGAGAGAAGCTCCTGTTAGTTTAGGACTCACTCCATGAGACCCCTCCCTCTTTGTCAAGGTTCAGAATTGCTGAATACAGTTTGATGTGGAAATTCGTGCTTAAACCATGGATTTTGTTTTCAGAGCTGAAAAGGATGGCCCAAAATGACCATCACGAGGAGAGAAATCAGCAACACTAATTTTCTTTAGATACATAAAAGACTGCTTCAGATGTTTCAAAGTTCCTTAAATGTAATGAATCAGCAGCTTCTTGGAGAGAAAGTCAAATCTGCCTAAAAATTAGAAAATTCTCTTGAAATGCTCAAATAAAGTGTAATTTTCCAGTTGTTAAGAGTTCATAGAGTCCTGAAACAGTGTGAATATGGAAGATGTTGCCATTATTCAAGTAAAGTATTTTCAGTCTATCAGTAAAAATAAATATCCAAGCAGGTAGTTCAATCTTTTCATATAAGAATACTGTACATTAGACATATGCATGAATGATGTATCCATATTCTTCTACATATATTTGAACTGCTGCATGGCCTCATGTTTCTATTGGATTCAAGTCAGCATTTCAAGCGAACAAGTGGTGCAAGAGTTACACTGCACCACTGACAGAAAGAACACTTCTGCAAAGACTATTAAAAAAAAAGGATAATATTTTTAACAGTAGATCTGATGATCACCTAACAGCACACTTTCGTTTATATCTATATACTACATAAATGATATAGATAGCTAATGATAATTACAAAGGTCAAGAGACAACACAATGCAATAAAAGAGATAATCTGACTAAGAAACAGACTGATGTTTCTTTTGCTTTTTTCCTGAGCTGGGATGGGAATCCATGATTAGCACAGAACTGGGCATGGGCTGTGACACTTTTTGAGACACCAAGTTTGTGCTCAGCTCCATACTAATACAACTACACATCCTCTGCCTTAAAACTTATCCAGTTCCAACTACAGGGCTGGCAGGTGTGTACCTCCCTAAGACAGATGTCTTGCACACACCTGGCAATGCCCCAGCTCACAGTGAGATACAATACATTTCTCCGTGATAGAAGAACGATAATTGTGGAATTATAATACTTTTATAGTGGCAAGATTTTATTTTCTACCAAAATAACGCCTACTTCTTTGCTAATTTTATATTAGAACTTTGATGTAAGTCAGTGTGATTTAGATAAGAGAAAGATATAAACCTGAATATATGGGAAGAACCTGCATTTAAAATTGTAGCAATGAGATGTAAATGCTGTTGTTACATTATGAGGTAATCCCTTACATTTTCAACTACAAATAAACAGTCCAGAAGCCTTCAATACTGCAGGCCTAAAGACGGGATTATAAGGAAAGAACATGTAGCTACTGTAGCAAGAGTGGCAGACTCCGCTTCTTCCTAGCCTTAGACCAGAAAAAGGCATTTCTAAGGTGAAAGGCTGTGTCTTCAAGGGAAGGGAACTACAGCAGCTGGAACAGAGGAAGATGAGAGGAGAAACTGCAGCCTGAAGATGATACGTCCACAATCTCAATCCTTGCCACTTGTGGGTGAAGCTTCCTGTGCAGAAAAGGCTGTGGGTTCTTGTTCCCTCACACAGTTTAAGCAAAACCCCCAAGTTCAAAACATCTGCTGTAAGAGGAGATGGCTTACTTCAAATGAAGTGGATTGTGAAATAATCATAAAACAAACCCTCTTGGCAGATCAGAGACAACCTCTGCTGGGATAAAAATCTTAATGTGGAATAGGTATAGGCAGAACAGGAAGTGTTTGCAACTAAACAGACTAGTTTGTACCACATTCGATCTAGGAGACCAAAGGGTCCGGAAAACAAATTAATTCTGGTGCACGGTCAATAGCAGCCTGTTTTGAGTGCAACTACAGCAACTTTGTTTGCAACAGTAAGAAATCTAAGTTGTTTCCTTTTCCTCTTTCCTTAACTTACGTACAGTCTAAAGGTGAGGAGTAGCTATTGAGTTACTTCCCTCTGCATCCTGTTAGCCAGATTAGCATTGATTTCAAAATGAACCTGAGTGGAATGGAAAGCCACACTATTTTGGTATCACTAGCAAAGTTCTAAATTTATAGTTATACTTCAGTAAAACCTTTTGCTGCAGGTCTGGAAGAAAAAGAAGATTATGATAACACCAGCCTAGTAAAATTCATTAGTTGGAGCACAACCCTGTTATCTGTGTGATAAGCAAAATTCATTTCAGCATTCAGGATTTACATTTTGAAGCTAATAGACAGCAGATCTAGCGCCATCCATAGGAACAGACTAACTATAATCCTGAGTTTGGTACAAGCAGATTTAGGACCAGCAAATATGCTCAGTTTCAAGTAGCACTACCTTGGGGGGAAGAAGGAGCTAAGCCAGTGTGTGCTCATTTTCTGCATTATCCTTCAACGTTTAAAACCTGGGATCTATGGAAATCAAACACATTGGGGAAAATTCACTTAGCGGCACATCAACTACTGTATGAATGGACAGAAACAGAGCATTCACTGAAGGGGCTATAATATAGAGAATATTTAGAAAGTGTCCTGAATTTAGACTACCTATTAAAGAGTGAGGACATGAATAGAGAATATCATCGCAATTTCTGTAGCTCAGCACCAGACTAGAAGGTAGCAAATTGTTTCTGAAACTGAACCGAGTTTCCAAAACCACCTGTGGACATTCAGTGGATCCTTCATCTCATGCTTATTATGTGGAGTAGAACAGATTCTCACCAAATCAGAATGGACAAAGCAGAGATTTGTGTTTGATCTGTTGGGTAAATACGTTTTCTCCAGTTGTATAAAGACCCCTCCCACCAGTATAAAGTCCTATGCAACAAAGAAAATGTCAATACATTCTCTTAGTCTCTTTATTATTTTCACTAGATAGACAATTTTTTACTACAACTCAAATAAGATGAACAGAATGAATGGGTTAGTGACTGTTTATAAAGAAGAATAATAAAGATACTATCATCATTTGGGGCAATAAGAGAGGGAGAGATTCAGCAAACAGTGTGCTTACAAGTGGAAAACTTAGTTAAACTATAGTGACCCCCCTCCTTGACAAGATCAATGCCACAGTTGAGCTTTAGCCAGCCACATCATCATGTAAATTGCTTTCCTGATAAGCCAGTTCATAAATTCTCTTTGCAAAGCTCTGCTACTTACCAGAAGTCTGCCTACAGACGCAAAGATGGCATTTAATGGTACTTGGAAAATAGAGAAAAATGAAAACTATGAAAAATTCATGGAAGCAATGGGTAAGCCTTACTTTTTTGAATGTCTTCTAAAAGCAGGATACCACTATGGCAGAATACAAGCTTAAGCTGTTCACGAACTACCATCTGGCTAACCTGTCCTTTGTTGTCTGCTACTTTGCCCTTGCACATTGCCCTGCACTTATTTTCAAAAGACTCTGTAGAGGGGAATACAAGGAAGAAAAACATTCTGATTTTATTTGCATTGCGATAATCTTATGCATTTAGCTAATTCCAGTAGAGGCATTCCAGCAGGAATTTAAATAGAACTATATGTAAGGAATATTGTCTTGATAAGACTGTTTGAAAAATTACACAAGAAGGAAATCGCCGGCCTCCAGTTTTGCAGAACTCACATGATTTGAGTCATTTCAGCATGCTAATGCTTACTTTAAGGTTGTACAAACTGCCTGTAATATGGATGTAAAACATAACCATCCCAGTTGGATAGTGGTTTGTATTACATGCTGAACACTGCCTCAGTGAAAGGTGGAGAAGAGTAAGACTCTGAGTCAGAATTCTGGGCTAAGCTCCCTCAACTACAGAAAAAGTCACAATAAAAATGCAAACATTATGTTCTATTTTGTTTTTCTCTGCTTGACGTTAATTGATTTATATATATATATATTTTTAGGCGTTAATGTGATGAAAAGAAAGTTAGGAGCCCACGATAATCTGAAGCTCACTATTCAGCAAGATGGGAACAAATTTCTTGTCAAAGAATCAAGCAACTTCCGTAACATCGACATTGAATTCACTCTGGGAGTCAGCTTTGAATACAGCCTGGCTGATGGGACTGAACTTTCAGTAAGAGACTATTTATATCATTATATATCCATTGAAGAGTAATAACTTTACAAAGTACAGTTTCAGGATCAATGATCTGTCTTCCTACGTTCTAATTAAACTTGGCTTTTAAGGTCTGACAGTCTAGGACTGCTTGCACATTATATATAAAATCACAAACTAGCCTTAAATGTTAATGGTTCAGCATTGTGACAGGAAGCTCGGGGATCCATACAGTGCCCAAAAAGCAGAGTATCCAGCAATTTTCACATGCTGAAATCCAGGCAATTGCAATCTTTACTTCTTATAATACTCAAGTACACCATCTAGAGTGTAGTGTGGGTATCTGTAAGAAATTAACCATATCAAAAGAGAGAAAGACCACCTGAGCCTAACAAAAGGGCAATTAAATAAGCTTTCTTTTTAATATTTCATTTTTTATAGCCTTTCCAACTGTGTCCTAAAAAACTTCATTATACTGTTTTAATCTTATCTTAAAACACTCCTGAAGTCTTTAAATCAAAACAGTGGCATGTTTACTGCCAAACATTATGTGTGCAAACCATGTTTTTTTCCCCTCATCGCAGGGCTCTTGGAACCTGGAAGGAAATAAACTCGTAGGAACGTTTACTAGAAAAGATAATGGAAAAGTACTCACAGCGTACAGAGAAATTGTAGGCAGTGAACTCGTACAGGTGAGTTGAGCAGTTGCTTATACGCAACTTAAGAATATAACCAACTGAAAACAGAGATATCAGAGATATCTTGAAAGGCCAAAGTATTTTGCTCAAAACCAATCAGCCTCACTTATCTTCAGATAAAATTCTCAAGTCTAGTAAAAGTATTCAAAATTTAGAACTTTGGAATTTAGAACATAAAGCTGGCAAAGCGTAATTTGCTACCTGTGTGAGCTGTATCTTATCAACACATACTGAAGTCTGTGAATACAAGCTGCATGTAGAAGCCACATACATACTAGATACATTCTCCCTGAAGGCCCTTTTTTGCCTTCTAAAGACATAACTATAGTTTTCTCAAGGATAACATGCTCAGCAGCTGACACAGAGCAGGAAGCTAGAGACAAAAGAGAAACATTTCATAGCTCTCTGACCAGCTGGTCACAAACTTCTTAAATAAATAACTCTCCCATGGACAGGTGTGAGATCTGAGCTATCAGAACACAACAGGCCAACTCTGTCACATTTCTAATAAAAGCAGGGACATAAGTGACACTTGGGAATACGGTATTTCAACACTTCGGGAGTGTTGTTTTGGTGGTTTTTTTTTAATTATTATTATTTTTTAACTCCAAGAACTGTCCAGTGGTGGTTCTAATGTTTCCATGGAGAATTTATGCCTATTGACAATAGGCTGCTTTCCTTCTGTTCCTTTCCTCAGAGCCCTTCCAAGGGCTTTTAGGCCCCCCCATGGCCACCTGCCACAATTATTTAAACCAGCTCTGACCATGACACCTGTGAAGAGAAATTGTATAATAGCAGTCACTGATTTTTCTTCTTAATTTCTGAACAGACCTATGTGTACGAAGGAGTTGAAGCCAAGAGAATCTTCAAAAAGGAGTAAATACTTTACCCAGAACAGCACTGGAATCAAAATCCTATTTAAAAAAAAAAAGACAATTTTTCTACATATACTGTTTTTGGTTTTTTTTTTTTTGTCTTTAATCTCCTCACAGCACCTCCTAAGTTGTGATTATTTAGCCCTAATGAATACACAAGTTTACATTTAGTGTTTTACCCTGAATTAAAAATTAAAAAAAAAAAAAATCCAGTTAAAATTTGAAGCAAAGACTAAAATGTTACTTGTAGGAAGTCCTACCTGAGTAACATACTGTAAAAGGCTGCCAAAACTATTTTCTATAATCAGAACCTCAATATTTTTTGCACTGGCTCCTGAATGGCAACTGAGCTTCCTTACTGTGTTATTTGTAGTGACAAACGGTTTCTCTGTGTATGGAGTATTGTGTAATAAGGGTGGTAAAGCTTAAGAGAACCCCTAGAACAAGCAAGTCTCAAAAACTGTTATACGTAAATAGAAATATACAATAAATAAAAAGATATGCTCTGATAATACAGCTCACTTTGATGTTTTAAATGATATCTCCGATACCATGCTGACATCAACGGGAACAGTATCAAGCACTTACTGACAAGAGACAGATATCTCACACAGTCATTTTATAAGTTTGGTTTAAAAAGTATGGCAATGCTTTAAAAGCATACAGGCTTTGAGCTGTCCCAGTTTACTGAGGGTCAAAATCATTCCATCAAGAAGAGTACCAGCAGCTCTGAGTGATCTTCTTTCAGGACATGAAAGAAAATATTCAAGGAGTCTTAACTAGAGAAAGGACAACTTCAGATTAAGCTGACTTCACGTGCTGTGCTTCTGATGGGTAACAAACAGGCATCACATTCTGCTCATGCTGCTTATTTTGCAGCTGCTAAGTTCAACCCAGCCTCAACCCCTCGGAGTGTTATTTCCTAGTGCCCTTTGAGGGCCAGTACTTTTCACTGGGACTAAAAGCACTAAAACAAAACCTTTCATCCTTCAGTTTTCCATAGCTGAAGGCTCTCTGGCTTAACGCTGCTGTGGTGTTCGGGGTCTCAGGGCTCCCTCAGCTGGCACTATGCTGTCATGGCACGAACAGGATTCTACTCGGCACTACGACGCTATTCGTTTCCTTATAAACTGGGATCTCCCCCGCTTACCAAATACTGACTGCAATAGATAGTCTGCTCACCCTTCTATGCAGCGAAGCTGACTCGCAGTGCTGATCGAGCTGGCGGGTCTCAGCGTAGTGCCAGCAGTGCAGCTCTGTGTCTTGGGAGCTCCTCACACAGCATAAAACACGCACACAAATTTCTGCGCGCTTAGGGAGCACGGCTAGCTGTCAATGCTAAGCGTGTATCTCCTAACAGCTTCCAGTTCTCCCACCTATCACACCAGCATTTCCAAGTTGATCCTTTAGCTTTCTCCAGGAAGCCACAATAAGAACTCGTGTATGCTTCCACACAAGTCCTAGCGTGGTTTAAGAAGCAAGAGCAACGTGATGGGCAGGGGCTGATCTCTGTTTTCCACACACCTGATCTCACCTGGTCAGGCGCGCCGAGGGCCGGCAGGGAGCCGCGACCAGCAGAGCCCATGGAGTGGCGCAGGAATACTACCGGCTCCGACCCTGCCTCCCAGAGCGTTACTTCTCTCAACAGCAGCGGCAGAAGCGGGACTTCCTCTTCATTTATCTTTACCACACTGACCCGGCGTCCCCGCCAGCTCCTCAGCAGCAGGGCTACCTGACGGATAGGGGGCAATGCGCTTCACGACAGAAAAGCAGCAGCGGCTACCGTAGCCCGGCCGCTGCGCACAGTAGGGAACATTTACAGCAAACGCCGGAGCCGACTTATACCACAACGTGACGGCACGAACCCGCCAGCAGCGGGGCGGGCAGCGCATCACGCGCCAAGGGCGGTGCCCGCGCGAGGGTGTGGAGGCGGTACGTGCGCTCCGCTCCCATTGGCTGCCCACCCGGAAGCGCGGCGAGCGCCTGCGCGCAGCGCATCGCGCCGCGCCTCTCGCAGCGGCCGCTCCGTGGCGAGGAGATGGAGGCGGCCGTGCGGCGGCGGCCGCAGCCGGAAGAGCGGAGCGCGGCGGATGGAGAGCGGCCGCCGGCCCTGTCGGGGCAGTCCTATTGGCTGGACCTGTGGCTCTTTGTCCTCTTCGATGTGGCGCTCTTCGTATTTATCTACCTGCTGCCCTGATGGGCCTGGCCCAGGTCAGTCGGGGCGAGGCCGGAGCGGGGCGAGGCGTGCCCGCCGCTCGGAGCGGGGGCGGCCGAGCGGGGACGGGGGGGTCCGTGCGGCCGCCTCACTGTGAAACGAACGTCTCGCAGTTGGGTCCATCACCTCCGGCCTGACCTTCCTCACACGCAGCCGGAGTCTGCAGGCTGCTGCTGCCACACGGCACGATCCACAGCGGCACAAAGGTTTCAGGTTGATGAGCCGTGAAGCGGATACCGAGATTCACGGACGAAGACTGGTAAATGCAGACGTAATTCCAAACAACTAGCAGCTGGGCTTCCTCGGGCAAAAAAGCTGTCAGTGTATAGGCATGGCAATACAGCGCCTGTTTCTTAAATGCTTGCTCCATCTTCCAAAGGCTGTACAGCTCTGAAAGTAACCAGAGCTTTCTGTTTTCCACAGAGCCACGTGGATCGGGAATCACTGGACGCACCTTATGAACATAAGCAGGACCGTTTGGAGGAGCATTTGCACAGCATAGACAACAATGGAGAACAAGACTGCCCCTTGATGGAAAGGCAAGAGGCCCCCTGAGCTGGAGAGATGGGTGCATGCTGTATCGCTGTACAGGCCGGGATGTATTATGAGTATTGTCTTTAGGAGTGTGCCCGTATCCTGTCTTTCCATGTTCTAAATTGTGCCTTTCAGGACAGGAGACAGCCTGACTGTGCTTTCTGTTGAGTATAAATGAAAACGTGCACTGTTTGAATAAAATCCAGCAGTTAGAGACTGAAATTGTAGCTCAGACTTATTTGCTCAGAAGATGAAACGTAGCCCATTTGTCTTGCTTTCAAAACATTTCCCTCTCTCTGTACCAGAGTGCATGCGAGATTCTTGCTTCAGCAGTTACTGTGCCAGTGCACAGCAGTACCTGCTGCCCTCACCTGCTGCTTTAGGTCATACAAGTTCTGATTTCCTCACTACAAGCAGTGAAGGAAGGAGCTTATGAGAGCTTTCTTAGGCAACTGCCAGGTTACACATAGCCACTCCCATCAAAAATTTCTAACTCTCTGGCTATAATGAGGCTTTCAAAACCAGTGTTGCATCAGTGAACATCTTGCATGGGCAACTTGCTTGCCAGACCAATCAGGTGTTTGGGGAGACTATGGATGAAGGCAGCGGAGCATCTGTCTTCTTTATTTTCACCTTAGTAATGATTTGAGAAGTACAGTTTCATTTTTCTGATGATTTCTGAGATCACTTGTTCCACTGTTTTCTGACACACTTCACCTGACAGCAGCTTATTTTCATGTAGTGCAGTATTCAGGACACAGAAGTAGTTATGCATTATTTTCTTTTTTCTTTCATTCTTCGCTGATGCTGGTTTTCATTACATATTCAACTTGCGTATTCAAAAATAAGACTGATGCTATAAGAACTGTGTTACCTTTATCTGCTCATGTTCATGACCTATGAAAATGGCAGTAGTTCAGAAGTACCTGACTCAGAACAGGAAAAAAAGCAAACAGGGATTGGATTCTCACAAACAGGAAAATGGTTTCCTTTTTATTTTACTCCTACTGAACTGAACCTATTAAAGAGATAAGTTCACTTTTGTTCCCCCCTCCAAGCAATTTCACAGTAAGATCACAAAGGAACAAGCTAGCAGGGAAACACTAGAGCTGCTTCATTTCTCCTTCGTGAGGAAGACTGTTGAGAATGAATCTTGACAGTTTTGACAGAAGAGCCATTGGGTTGAGAGAAAGTTCAAGCCAGGCTGTGGGGATTTAGTTTTTTCTTTAAGTCTGACATAGAAGGTTTTACATATCTGGGAAAACTTAAAGCTACCAAAGCACAGGCTTGTGATACTTTGAGCTCAAACTATTTCATACCTTGAATAGCAGCAATACCTGAATATATGCATCGAGACAACCTTCATTTATACCTAGTACAGCAAAACTGGCAAGGCAAGAAAAAACAAGTATAACTAAGCAAGCAGCTGTCACCAAGTCTGTGGAATTACAGTGTTAAAAATCTATGCATTTCATAAATACTGGAAAGCCAACTTCATAAACCTGTACTTCAGGTGATGAATTTTACTGTTTAAATACGATCATGGAGCCACCATCTCTTCAAAACTTTCAAGCATTACTATTAACTATCAGTGTTTAAATGTGTGGTTCTGGAAAGCCACGGTGTGGTTTTACTGTTGCAGGTTTACTTGCTGTGGTTTTTAAGGAAGCACGGAATACAAAAAGAATACAGACAAAGATAGTTTATATTTTTATCTGATAATTTGAACAAGCAGAACTTTGCAAGAAAATAATTCTAAAGACTGAAAAATATATTAATTACAAGACTTATTAATGTATTTACTGTTAAAAATATGTCTAGGCTCTTATACAAATCTATAGCCAGAAGGGGACATTCATAAAAAAATAAATAGGCACCCCAGGTAAGTCAGGACAGGTTATCACTTATTTGTTAGCAAATATTACGTACGTACATGGAGTGCAGAGTCAAATATAAAAACAAAGGTGCCTTAATTAGCTGGTTACTATTATAATTAAATACCTGGTAAACACGGGTCATGTAAAAAGTTGTCTGCTAAGATTGTTTCAAGCAAAGCAAGGAGAAAGAAGTACATCTAAATTAATGCATCTACTTTAAAAATAAGCTTTACCAGTTGTGCTCACTGGAAACCAAATTCATTGGCATCAGTAACAGGCATTCATATTGCTTACTGTACACAAGTATGAACATTGCTACGCCAGTTTAAAAATAGCTGTTATAACATCATTCACAGTTGTTGCTGTGCTATTTATACATAAAAATACTGTCCTTTCAAGTACAATTTCTGCAAACATTTTACAAATGATACATTATTTACAAATTCCATCATGTTTTTTTTACACAAGTATTAGAAGACAGCTCTACTGAAATGCTATGTATAGCATGTAACATTGCTGGAGGAACATTAGAAAACAATTCATTTACAAGTTCTGAAATCTCTTTCAAAAATAAGACAAGTAGGAGTCTTCCAAGGCTTTTCACACTCAAGGCTTCTCCTCTGCTTTGTTTACAAAAGATACTCGTCTTAAGTTTACCACCAACCATTCCTAAGCATACATCATTATTTGCATGACAAACTCCAGAATTCATTTCTCAAGTGCTATAACAAATCCTCATCAGTAAGGTAAGAATAGGGTTCATCTAAGATACCTGGTTTGTTGCATATGCTGTGTTCCGGTTTCACTACAAGTAGTTTAAAAACACTGATCATGAAGAATAACCAAATGGATAACTTCATTTATCGTTAAAGAGTTTGACCAAATGTCAACATTTGGTTGAAGCACTAAAACTCACATAAGGTATATAAACATAAAAAAGCCTTTCTGACTAACGGTGCAAACATAAGCAACGGTGTTTTCCATGAATATTTAACCTGCTTGCAATATTTTCCTTAAAAGGCATTCATGTTCAGATATAGTCAGCAGCACCCCAATTTTAAGATAAAACTAACAGAAATAATTACAAAATTCAGCCATTCCAGATTAATTTTAAGTAATGCGTTACTTAGAATAGACTGAAACAGAACTCTAAGCCTACGCTTCTGACACCACAACACAGAGTGGGTGATTTCAAACACTCAGGGCTGCCATGAGGGCAAAATCGTGTTCACCCTGCTTTTTTCCCCACCTCCCACCCGTGCACTGACTTAATGTGTAACCAAATAAAAGATAAATTAAACTTCTCTTCTGCTTTGTGACTGAATTAAGTCAGATTAGTGAAAGACACAGTAAACGCCAAACCTGCCAGAACAGCAGGGCAGAGTGCTAGAGCAGAGGAAAACTTCTTTTCATGCTACCCCAGCCTGAACAGCTGCAGGGTCAGTCACACTCAATTGCGATGACAGTACTTAACTATTTGTAGAATTGTTTCAAAGAGGTAAAGTTTGTCAGTAAAATCACGTCTAATCCCCACTAAATGTTGCCAAAAACATCAAGCTGAAAAGATAAGAAGTTCAATAAATAACAACAACCTCTGTAAGGACACTGTTCTCTAGCACACTGCGCAATCTCATCCTGAAAGCCTCCAACAATAGGTTTTCAAGATGCAGCTGAACAGAGCACTACATTATCTCAAAGTTCCCTTTTCTCAAAAAAAAAAAAAAAGTAGGATGATTATCTTCTGAGATCCCTTCCAGCCTGGGCTTGGGCTGTTCTTGGATTCCACAATTCTGAAACCTTATAAAAATACGCATTTGATAGTTGTATAGTAACTCTGTATCTTAAAATTGGCATCACTATATCAGTCTGTAGCTTATGTAATCGAATTTCAGTAAGGATATAGCTTACAGGATGAACAAATCTGCTAAGCAAGTTTAAGAATTTGTACAGAGCAAGTACATCAATAGGATAGTATTACTATAGCTTACTTGGCACTGCTGTTGCACAGTATGGAGGACAGGCAAGGGAGCCCTGTTCTTTGCTGCCTTGCAGCACTGGCAGCTCTAGAGATTTGCTGGGCTCCTTGTGCTCTGTTGGTGCCTCAGGTAAAGGAGACGTAAGCTGGTTAGCAGCAGGAAGCAGGACAGTTCCCCGAGGAAGAAGAAGGATAAAGATTCAGCCGATAACTCCAATGAGAAAAGCAACATGGGCAGAGTTTGGGACAAGAACACGCAGTGGCTGGTACTGTAGATGGCTGACAAGTGCTAAGTAGTGGAAGAGCTGGTGGGTGATCATCTTTGGGCCTACCAAGGATGCTTCTTGCCACAGCTTCACGCTCTGGCTGCAGCAGCACATCAGGATGACCTGGGTCTATGAAGGGCAGAGTGCCCATGAAGAAAATGTTCTCTACTGCCCACTCACACCTCTGAGGCTGTAATGGTTTTCTGATTTTTGGCTATTGTTATTCCACATCACGACATCATGTAGTGCACTGGGAGTTAAAGAGTTAATGCTCCAGTTCCAGGCACCTGTTCAGAAGAGAAGAACTACATTCCCCAGAAGACTGTTCACTTTCTGTTATCACTCCTGTTCCTGAGGAACACATAGAAGGCCTCGGTAGGTCACCTGACATCCTCTTCACCTTCGGCTCTCCTCCCCGCTGCTCGTCCCGACCTCACGCATTGCCTCAGCACTAATGTAAGGCCTACAGCTTTCAGATACTCTCATTATATTTATTAGCTTCAATTCTTCAAGTAGTGTGTTATCTTGATTCCGATACCATATTTAGTAAGTTAGCTTAATTCTCCTCAGATTGTTGCTGCTGTTTTTAATTATTTTGGGGTCCCCTATTTCCCCTTTCCAGAGGCGCAGATCTGTGGATCCCTCTGCCCCTCTAGTCACAGAACTGGGCTGAACCAGCCCATAAACCATTGACAGAGGCCTCCCCCCAGGTCCATCTTCCACCATGGAGGGGATGCCAGCAAGGAAGTCCTGCCTGCATCTGAAGCGTACCAGCACAAGGAAGTGCCTGCTAAGGGACGTGCTGTGTTTTCTCCACCGCACTCAGAACAAGCTGAGAGCGAAGCAGGAGCCCAGCCTCCTGGACACTTTCTGTGAGGGCTCCTACCTGTATGTGGAGGAAAATACCCACTAGTTCCAGAACCAGGTGACAGCAGCTTGGAAGCTGCTTGGCCTCAGTTGCATGACCACTGCCTGATGGTGCTGCTATGTCACAGCTCCTTCGAGATTGAGCTCACCACTACCTCTATTAATGCCTTCTCCGCTGAAATGATGTTTAGGGTACAGCTCCATGACCTGGACATGTTCCTGAGCATCGAGCAGGCTGACACCAGCTTCAGCAGCAGCACAGCATAGCCAGAAATCTATGATGGGGCAGCAATTCCGTTTGCTGGGCGCACAAGCCAGGTGTGCCCAGCACCACAGCTTCCACCTCCAACTGTCTGCACTCTTGCACCTGTCTGCTCGTGGGCAAAACTTTTCCATCCCCTCAAGCCCTGAAGACAGCTGTGATTCACCACCTGACAACCACAGCCCCCATCAAGCCTCACACATGAGGGACTGCCCGTGTGGCAGAACGATCTACTGCAGCATCTCTGCTGCTGCCTAGAGAAGAAATGCCTTAACTGCTTCCTTAGGCTACCACAGGGTGCCTGAGCACATGGGTCTTGTCCTGGCCTTCTGAACAGCTGGCCTGCTCAACATCTTCCATCAAGCTACCCACATCCAAGTGCTGCTAAATCCAAGGAGCTGTGAGATCAACTTACAAGAAGGCTGACCTTGAAAGAGGTCTCCAATGACACAGAAAGTGGTCTTCTCACACAAAACTGCACTGATGGGACTCACAGCTGGTGGCAGATTATGACCTGCTACTAGGAAAAAGAGAGCAGGAAGGATGCAGCAACAGAAAAGAGAGGGTGTGTGCTGCAGCCTGCTGCAAAAAGAAGCAACATCCTCACTGGGACAGTTCCCCCAGCACAGAAGCCAGTAATGTAGCCATAAATTTTCACCCTGCCTTCCCATCCCATGAACTGGCACAGCCTGGGTGGCCATTCTGCACAGGACCTGACATTACCTCTCTCAGCTGTGGTTACGCAAGGACCCAGCAAGAGGCACTACTCATGTACCTTGATGTGCTTGCTAAAGGCAAGCTGGAGAACCTGCCTGTCCCAGCACCTTCTGGGGGCTAGCGCCCCAGGACTGAGCGTACTAGACAAGCAGCAAACACTGCTCAACAGACAGTGGCTATTGCTCCCGCACATTTTCTTTGCCTACAAACCACATTTTTGAGAACCTGACTTCATACAACTTAAGACGATATTGAGTGGAGGCTCAGAACAAAGCATTGTTAACATGCCGGCATGTGATCACTCACAATCTTGGAGATACTTCATTACTTCTGGAAGCCCCTGTGTACAGATGTCAATAAACTGATTCTATGAACAAAC
>PPHD01016887.1:0-10192 GCA_002909625.1 Bambusicola thoracicus
GCTGCTTATTTTTGCTGGACAAGATGGAGCTGAAGAATCAGATTCAAATGGCTGAAGTTTGTGACAGTTTCTTGTTGCTGTGGTTGCGATCATCGCCCTCAGATGCCATCTTGTCTATTGGAAGTCTTGCTCCAGACATGGAACATCCTGGGTATTACAGTCATTGAGCTTGGTTCAGGATTCAACGGTAAGCCAGCAGAGAAAGTAGGAGAGGCTGAATTAATAGTAAGCCATGGCAGTGAGCAGTGACTATAAGAAACAGTGACAGCTGGGCTGTCCTAGCAGCCATGGGCTTCATAGAAAGGTACTATGCACTGCTGAAGGAGTGGAGAAAAGAGGTGGAAATAATGGGATCTGTTGGTAAAATTGCAGGTGGTTCTATGTGGGTGCTCATAAGGAAATGTGGTGAAGAATTAAAAATAAGAATCTTAAACTACAACCTTACCTGACTTGCACAGGGCTCTTCATCCGAAGGAAGCTGCATCACAACCCACAACTTTTCAGATGCTTCCCTTTGCCTGTTGGCATCATCGTTCTTTCTTACCTTGGCTGTACAGTTGTGTGTGACTCCTATGAATGCGCTCATTCTTGGTGTGATCAGAAGGCATGAAAAATTGTTGGAGGTCTTATTTGCATATTGCTGACAATGGGTTTTAGAAGCCTGACTAAACAACTTGCTTCAATATCCTGCTGTTGCATTCTGCAGCTAACTTATACACTGCCCTTTATCTCTTTGAAATGTACTGGGTTTTAATTTTCTAAGCTTGTTTAAATTTCAGGGAGTTGGGTAGATCTGACTGGTCTCTATGGCAATCATTATTTAATACCCTCCTTTCATTTGTTGTTGCTTCTTTCTACCCTGCCTACACCCAGACTCAGTGATGATTCATTGTATAGAAGCCAAATATGGCCCTACGTGACGAATAAATTTTGCTCACCTGTTCAGAACCTCTCCCGTGTCTGTCTCTTTCAGGAGAAGGTGTCCATAATTTAAGTTGTGTTTGAGAGTAGAACACCCCAACAACGTTTATTATAGCATTTATCACTTAGAACCTGTGAGAGGAGTTATGTGGAATAGCCCAGACAGGTAGTTCCATCCTTTTTTCCTCTAGATCCATTGTTGAAATTGGCCATTCCTCATCTTGACTATTACAAGGCTGTTGCCTTCTAGTGTAAATACAAAGACTAGGCCTGGGTGCAACAATATTAAGCATTTGGTAAAACACAGGGCTAACTAGTAGCCTTCCTTCACATTTTCTGTATTGATACAAATTCCATCAGTAGCATGTCAAAGTCTCATAAACAGTGATATAAGTCACCGAACCTTGAGACCTCTCCGTTTCTGTAGAAAGTTTGATCCACCAAGTACCGTACTAATGCTGAGTGCCTTTCTGAAGCAGGGATATATCATAGAAACAAAGACTCTTCCAAGGCTTTAGAACAACTCCTTTTTTTGATACTGTGCCTGAATTCTCAAGTCCACTGGAACCCAGAAGTGCCACATAACTCAAGAGCTCGGTCTATCTGTAAGGATATTGCTGAGTCCAGGCTTCAAAGGTTAGTTCTAGGACCAGAAAATTTTACACAGCTGTAAAGCCCTGCATGGGTAGCAACAAATGATCCTTGACCGAATAGTTAAGTAGCCTTCATAGGATCTTCCTATCAGACCTATGGACCAGTATAGCATGCAGTTATTCATCTGGGAGATGGTTCTTCAGAGCAATCCACATTGTTGCAGTGTATCTTGACTTTAACTGATGTTATCTCAGCTGGAGAGATTGGTTAGTGGTATGCGCTCATGACAAGTTATTAGTATTTTCAATACAGGTTTCTTGGACATCTAGAATTTCACTAACTTTAAGCTGTCTCCTTTTTGTACTAAGTCTGTAGACGCTGGAGAAGAAACACTTGGAAAAGCCATCTGCTTTTCTCTGATCTGGCAGGTTTGATCTCTGATGTTGAATTCAAGGGTCCCTGAGACAAATGTAGACATAGACGCCTACCTTATAACTGCACTTGCACCTAAAGCTGAGTCTGAACCTATTCACGACACTATCTGTAATACTGCTTTAAAAAGCATACTGCTGATTTTAAAACAGGCCAAGAGGACTGCTCTGAGAAGGAGCACTATGAACATCCAGAGGGAGAGTTTCTTAGGTTTGATTCTGAAGCACTTCCAGTTCTTTTCCTTACATAGATAATTTCTTCTGTAACGTACTGGGGGAGCTCTTTCTACAGATTCTAGCTGCAGAAATCGTTTTCCTTCTGATATACAGGGTCTGTGTGACTTAACACAAGGCTGTGATACCAGCAAGTGTAGCTTGTTATAATGTTGCTTTAAAACCCAAGTCTCAACTACAGCGTATGTGCATTATGCCCCATGTTTGTACCTCTATGGCAGCTACTCTGCAGAGGCTGAGATGACAGCCCACCCAGATTGCGGAGAAGCCTACCAAAAGCATTGCTGAATTTTAGGTCAAGACTCCGGTTAATAGCTTCAAAAACCGCCACAAATAGCCTACATTACACCAAGTCATCTCAACCTCCTAGTTATCAAGTCCAAAGAAAGATGTCTTTCATGTGCTGCTTCCATTTAGAATCACCAAGGTTAGAAAAGACTTCCAAGACCACCTAGACCAAACATCCTTTTGCCACCAACATTTCCCCACCGTATCCATAGCACATCATCTAAACGTTTTCTTGAACAGGTGACATGGCTCCCAGCCACCAGCAAACCAACCTTTATTATAAGCAGAAATGAGTTAGTGGGATCAAATTTCTACACTGCCAATCCAAATGCAGTACACAGTGCACAACTTGCTGATGTGTTTGCTTAAATTAATGTGCTTGAGAAGCCTGGGAGTTAGCAGAAGCATGTACACAGCTGCACAGAATTTTTTATATAGAATTCCAAACATATTTAATCTTGAAGGAGCTTTTAAGTAACTACTTTCTATCAATATCTGGGTTTCAGAAGAGGAGCTGCTAATCAATTGCTGTGCTCAGGAGTAAGAGGGTTACTGTAATTATCTTGTTTGCAAGAAAAATAAGAACATTCATCTCATTTTAGGTTAGCGAGAGAAATTGCAATTGTGAAATTTATCATTATCCCAAACGTATCTTTATTTTGCTGGTGAATAAAATGTTGAATGTCCAATGTTTATGCTAGTATTTTTCCCATTACTTCTGTAGGGATTTCATATGATTTTTTCCATAAAATGATGGAATTTTTCACAAAGAACAAAACATTCATATGTATCCCGCATTTCAACATAGCGAAGGAAGATCCAGAAGCTATCAGCTTCCATTCTGTGACAAATAGAGAACACCTGAACACTCACACTAAGACTGCTTAAGTTCATGTGCAGCAGTGTTGACCCACTGCAGACTTGTCTGAATTAAACTGAAGGGCTCCGATGGTGAACTCATATCCAATTTGTTTGACAGTGCTGCAAGACAGTAAGTACGAACCACAAAGACCAGAGACAAACAAACCTTTCTTTTTAGAACTGATCTCCTGGAGTGTCCAAGAGAGGTTTACCTTGGAAAGAGTAAGCCACGAAGCAAGTTTCTTCTTTCTAGGATCCACCTCTTTAGCTTTTTGCTAAATGTGAGACTGGCACGGGGACGTCAAACAATCTGCTATCTAACAGAGGTTGGGTGCAAGCAGTAAGAGGCTTGCCACCACACAGCCTTGTCTAATGAGCCCGTGCAGCACATGAAAGAGAATCCCCTGTATCTCTGGAGAAGTGAATTTGCAAGAAGATAGCTGATTCAGAGCATCTAACCACACCCTCACACTAATAAAGGCATTCTGAAGTTGCATAGGTGCTTGACATTATTGAACATCAGATACCCACCCCTTCAAAGTATAGATTCTGTTTACTTTGGTAGAATTCCAAGCTGGGATTTAAAACCAATTTAGGTCTTAGAATTTATAGAGGTTGATTATTTTGGCATTAATTTCATGACTGATCTCCAATCCAATGCTGAGACTAAATACATTTACTGATTCGATAGATAGCATTTTTTTTGTTGACTTTCTTCAATACTGCTTTTAGCTTATATATATGAATATGTATGTAGCTTATTTGAATTATATTCTTAGGTAATTTTGAAGACTTTTATGAACGTTATAAAAAAATCATGTAAAAATATCCTCCTGATATATCTTCAGTAGGCAATAACATTTGCCCAGACTAGATATTAGAAGGAAAAAAGCCTGACTGGACTCACTTAAGAAGTTAATGATTCCCATGAATTTGTTTCACTGACAGCACAGTTGGCTCAAATATATAGTACTCTGCCTATACAGTCAAGTGTTCAGAACTGGGGCCTCTGAAGAAGAGACATCTATTTACCTGCCTTAAGGAAAATGACAAGCATACTGTTTTTTCATCACAAATGATAGTTTTGATAAGTCATAAAAAGTAGGAAGCTGCCTGGAGATTAGAGAAAAGGGACTGTGCCCTTGATTGTTAAAAAGGAAAAAGGCAAATTTAGAGTTCTCAGGAATACTTACAGCTAGAAAGATAATAGGAAAAAAGAAGAAAAAAAATATTGGTAGCCACCTAAGGATAAAAAGAAAACTATTTATAGTACCAGGGATTTACAAAGAACAAATTGTGCTGAAGAAACCCAATTGCTTTTCTTAATAGAATTATAAAATTAGTGGATGAAGGGAATGTGACGGATTTGATACATTTGGATTTCAGTAAAGATTTGATATACAAATCCTACTCAAATTTAATTCAAATTGGCTTGGCTACATTACCACATGGAATGAAAATTTGGCTGTAGACCCACAAAGAGAGGATAATGATGCATAAAAGGTATTGTGGTAGAGAGAGAGGCCTTAGCAGTGACAGACATCAGCATTGGGTTCCATCCTGTTTAACAGCTTCTGACCTTCTGCCTGGAAATCAGGAAACTGAGTTGAGAGAAAGAAATGTAGAGGAAGCAAGAGAAAATAAAATGAGATCCCTATAAAAATTTAAGTATTTTCCAAACCAAACTATTCAGTCATGGAGCAGTCCCTAGAAAACACCAGGTGAGAACCACAGTGGCAGAAACCAAAGAGATGGGCACTTACAGTAAAGAGCAGTTAAAAAAAAAATAGCCTGCATGTCTGAGTAACAGGGCTGCAATTTATCCCCATAAGGTCTCTGCAGTATTTGTGAAGTCCAGACATGGTCAGCAAGATCCTGGGCAGATTTTGGTGGAGTATTCCTCTCCAGTGACAACAGAAACGCCACAGATGTAGGGAAAAAGCACCACATTTATCATTTACTGACAGGCTGAGTGGCTCCAGCAGAGCTTGTGTAGGTTGACAGGGAGCTTCTGTTCACATGTTGGAGGCAAAAAAGTAAAGGATTCTCTCTCTAGAAACAATTGGTGCAGCCACAGTGAAGTTACCCTGATTTGGGAGGAGGGCTTTTGATAGATCTTAGGTAACTCTTTTTAAAAAAACACTATTTAATGTAGAACTATGAAAGAAAATAGCAAATGAAATGTATTAATTACAGATCTAAATCTCCATTTTCCTAATTATTTTCCCATCCCTCTCACTCACTCAATCCATTTGCAGTTTTGGCCGTTCACCATTTTATCTTA
Organism: Bambusicola thoracicus; assembly: GCA_002909625.1. Classification (NCBI taxonomy): domain Eukaryota; kingdom Metazoa; phylum Chordata; class Aves; order Galliformes; family Phasianidae; genus Bambusicola; species Bambusicola thoracicus. Next base: position 5,614 of record PPHD01016887.1, read on the forward strand.
CCATCCACCCACGTGTGTCTCAATAACTTTGGAACCTGCCAGCCAATTGCAGACAATAGATAACACTTATGTAGATTTTTTTTCAAGTTAAGCAGTTGACAAAGAAATCCAACAGCTGCCTCACCAACATGAGTGCACCTGTTAGACATCAGAGAATCCACACATGATGCAAGCTTGAGGGACAAATCCATAAGCAAACAGTTTTAGTCTTTTAGATAACTACAGTGATTGACCATTTCAATATTATCCTCTCTTTAAGCAGGATCAGGCCCACAGAGCAAAAGCAAGCTTTTCAACATGGCAGAATTAAGAAAATTACATTTTCAGACGACTTTCCTACATCAATGAAGAATTCTTACATCAATGAAGATGTTATAGTTGCTATTAGGATTTCTAATACAGCTCTCCTAAATGCATGTACAATGTAGAGATAATAGCACTGTGAGAAAGCTTCATTTTTAGTGTTCTGTTTTAAAGTTCTCAATCTTTAATATAACATTAAAGTGACTTTTAAGAAAATTTCATCATCTGAATAGTTCTTACAGGTCTTTAAAAAAAGATTAACCTGACTAGTATCACACTGTGATTTATTATTATTTAAATTACTCATGTCTGTCAGTTGCTTAAGTGCCTGCATTTATATTTATTTATATATTTTTTTTTCAAACATACCTATTTAATGAAACAACAAGGCAGACAGCAAGTAGCAGAAGGGCTGCTGGACTGGGGCTAAGACTTCCCAGGGTTTGAATTGCATATGCTGGATGACCTCTACAAATCTCTTTACATCTTGATGTCACCTTTCCTCCTTTCAGTTTTCTATTGCCTCATCTGCTCATAAGCTCTCGAGGACAGAGACTTTCATCTAATACATTTATACAATTCACAGCACAATTATTTGCTGATGTCACTGTACATTAATAGATTACAATACGGTGATTGATAACTCCAACTGGAAAAGAGACATCCTCCAAATACTACTGAAGCCCACAGGTCAGCTACCATACCATGAGTAAATGGTACATTCATGACAGAAGGTTTTAGTGCAAAAGCAGCCATTGCACCATTTTCCTCCCTCTGCATTCTGTACATTTATCACCTGGTCTTCACAATATTCCTGAGTGCTGCTTCTCTGTAAGGATGCTCTTCACCAGAATGTCTTCCTTGGGAGAACAAAAAAATCAACAGTTTTTGTATTAGACTGATCTTTGTATGCATATGGAAGTCAAATATCATGTGATACTATTTGTACAGCGTCATAAAAGGCCATGAGAATGGTGCTGTAACAGGCCAGAATACTCATATTTACCTGAGCAAAGAAACAGAGGAAAAGTGGGAAAACCAGCAGCATATTCCTGGAGTATTTTCTCCTGCTGTCTGCCAGTGAGGCCTGACTTGGTAAACGTCATCAAACCTTATTCACAGAGGTCACACTATTCCTGACTTACAGAGTACAGAAATGGAGGCTACTGTGACAGTCTTTAGTTACCTGTCATCGATCTGGACGTCCTCCTTGGACCATGACTGAAGCATCTGGAGAATGAGGAATGATCGGCACTTGGTGACCATCTTTGTGGTTCAAAGTAACCATAGTTCCTCTTCAGAACTCTATTAGTGACCCGTTCTGGTAGGACACATGAAGGCAGTGGGGATGCAGCCTTCACTCACCATCCACTGGAGAACCTAAGGTCAGATGGAGTAATTACATTCAAATTTTCTGCACCTTTTCTATTTGTGAAGCAGCATAAAAGCTGCCAGCTCACTGGGATAAGGCAGGAGCCATAAAGGTTTCCAATTTCCTCTCTGGGCTTTAGTAAGAGGATTACATATCTCCTTCTTTGAGAATAAACCCCTTTGCAGGAAAGATACTGTTCAAGCCCCCTTTGGAGATCAGTTGGGACATCACGACTCCTAATATTGAAGCCATTACAGCAGCTAGTTAAAAGGGAAAGGTTTCTACAGCTATGTGGGACTAGACACGGTGACCAAGCTGCCACAGGTTGCTGGGATCACAGCCATTGGAAAATAAAGAAGCACAAGCAAACAAAAGAGCTCAGGCTTCATCTTAGATGATAGCAGACTGTTGGTGAAGCCTTGGAAAGACATCACTAACCTTCCCACTGGAAGGGCTTCACCATGAAGGACAAATAACCCAGGGAAAAAAAAGCAGGAATCTCTTGTAGCTTCTTTAAATTTAACAAAATATGTCCAACAGCAGTACTCAAGCATGCAGAAAAAGGCAGAATTGTGAGGAAAATGTCAAAGGCAGATCCATGTTTGTAGCACATTTCTCTTCTGAAGAACTGAAGGGCAAAAAAAGAGGGAAGAACAATTATCCCCAAAAAGTGCTTTTTGGGAGCAATTGCCAAACACACATTCCAAAGGATTTATTTTTGTGTTTTTAGAACATGAAGAATCATCCAGATCGCTCCTGCAGGAAAAGATGCTGATGTCCCCTCTCTCCCTCACTGCAAACATAGCATGGTTAAAGAGAGCTATGGGTTACTCAGAAGGTGTCAAATGCTTCCACTTTTCCACAAACTCATCTTCAACAATCCCTTTTACCATTCTTTCCACACTTGATTTCTGTCCATGCTGCTCACTTTCTTTAGCCAAAGGCCGACCATGATTTTGGTAAGAGTTCAGAACAGAGCCATACAAAATCTTATTGGAGCCTCAGCAATTCCAAAATAAAAGGATACATACCAAGTAAAGGAAAGCTGTAAAATGAGGTTATTTAACAGGAAGGACATTGTTTTCCAATGAGATGAGTCACGTTGTCATTTCTCCAGCATAAGGAGATGAAACTCCTCAAAACTCTGCTAGCCTGCATGAGACAGAAAGGTTCAGCACCTGCTTTGAGAATCACTCATTAAAGAAAAATAGAGAAGAAAATGCTTCTTCCAGCCACGTGCCATCTACCCAGAGAATTAATGGTCTTCTTTGAAGAAAAATGACAAGACAGGACAAGAACTTTGTTAAAACAGAGAAAGCAAGTTCAAAGTTTTAGGACAATATCACATCCCTTTTACTGTACCTAGGCCCAAAGACACTGACTAATTTATGGTCCTCCTGACGATCTTTATGTCCAACTTAATCACTAATACATTCCTACAACTTTTGAAACATCAACCAACAATTCCTTGTGCAAGTAACTACACTCCTTTGCAAAAACATTTGTGTATTATTAAAAAGAAACTTGTGTGACAAGTCAATAACGCTACTCAATTCCACAGACCCTTGTGCTCACTGTTCTTCTCTTCTGCTGAGAGACAGCACTCATGATGGTGCTACAAACCTGCTCACTTCCTACTTCTCTGGGTTAAAGACGACGCTTTGCACTCTACATGAGTGAGTGTCGGTGGGAAAGGGATGGCTGGACTTACTGCTGCAGCAGCTTTACTCTCTGCCATTCTTTGTTCACCACTGTAATGGCCCTTTTGCCCTTCTGGATGACTGATGGATATCATAAATAAAGCTCCTTCCCCTTGTACGCAGTCTTTGCCTTGCCTGTCCAGAGATGCCTGGGTTTTAGAAGCACCAGGTGCAGCTACTGGGACTGCTGGTTGGAGAAACATTTGCCTCCTGAGCCCGTTAATTAGCACAGTAACGGTAGCTGTGCTCCATTAGCCAACCCATGTGGTCGAGTTCCCTCCCCGTCCACCAACCTTGCCCTTAATGAGAGCTGGAAGGGGGACACTCACAAAACACTGCTTCAGAATAATATTCGGCTTTGTCCACGCCGGTAACAAGAGCTGACAGGATCACTACGTCCATTTCTCTTCTAATTAGCACACTTCCAGTTCGGCCTGAGCCAGCAGCCAGAGAAAAGCGATCGGACAACCGTACCGAATCACAAACACAAAGAGGCCCATTCCCCATAATTAGGTGAGACAATTCCTCAGTCTTTTCTCGGCTGGAGCTTGCCGGTAAGACTCTCGCTGTTTTGGTAAGTCCCAGCAACACAAGTTACACGTCTCCCCAGGACACTAATAAGCCCCTAATTGTCTTCCGCTTCACACGGCTTGTACCATAGGTCCGACTTGGGGGAATTCTTCTAACGAGCAGCAGTCAGCGCTCCCTGCGCCACGGACTGCATTGGGAGCCGCCTCACAGGCACCGAGACCAGAAGGGGCATGTGGAGAAACAGGGAGGAAAGCATCCTGGGCACTGGGGCCCAGCCGCAGCATGGAGCCGGTGGCCACTCATTACAGGGGACAAAGGCCTTCTCCAACCTCACCCCAGCTCTACATCACCATTGCTCACCTGGGCCCCTCCTCCTCCTGACCTACCTTCTTCCCAGTATCTGACTAGGATCTACCTTCCCTGAAGCACAGCAACTGGTACATGGTTTCCTCTGATGAGGCTGTGCCACATGTCTGCCTTAGAGTACACACACAAAAGGAGTACGNGGATCTACCTTCCCTGAAGCACAGCAACTGGTACATGGTTTCCTCTGATGAGGCTGTGCCACATCTCTGCCTTAGAGTACACACACAAAAGGAGTACATACATATCATCTTCTTGGTTCTCCCGGAAAGGAACACATACAAGTTTTCACAGGACAGGTTTCTAAAGA
>PPHD01016888.1:0-15336 GCA_002909625.1 Bambusicola thoracicus
CCTTGAGGTCCCTTCCAACCCAAGCTATTCTGTGATTATATGTAAACGATATTAAGTCACAGTAGATGTCTTTAAATCTCTATTCATATTAAGAAGTATGTATGTTGTTATTATTACACCTATGATTGCAAGGTTCTCCTTATGGGAAAACAATGTATGGAAGCTGGGTGTATCTGGATAGGACCTCCTAATTGCTACTTGTAGCCAGTGCTCATCAGAAGCTATCTTCTCTTTGCTGGAGTTCACGATTAAAATATGGCATGTTGAAATAATCTGTGACTGAATCTGAACATCTGAATTCGTTTTATAGAATATGGCAAACAGCTGCATTTCGGTTTGGAGCTAAAACAAATACAGTATATTGACCCACTGAAGATTACAGTAGGCTTTTCAGTTCCATGTTAGCTGTACTTATTGAAGAAAATTGATTTGAGAGCGCTTCTGCTTTTGAATTATTTTCTTTTTTTTTTTATGTCCGGAAGAAAGGAAATAGAACATACGGATGATGGGACTTTGATGTGTAAAGAAGTTAATTATCTAAACCATCAAACAAAACGTGGGCTGTGGAAGTAATTATTGTGAAGGGTCTGACAAAGCCTGACAAGCTGTTGGTTTTTTATGTCAAGAAAATGCTTTACACCTGCTTGATTTGAAAGTTAAATCGTTTGGTTGCAGTGGGAAGAGCAGAGTTTTTGGTGAAGCAGTAGCTGATAAGCTTTCAGCTCCCTAACCGATACTTGCACAGATGTACAGCCCTGAGGTTTCTGAGTGAGGCTGTTCTCATCCATTTGGAGGACGGGAGCCTTAAAAAGTATTTAATCTAAAATAGGACAGTCGCAAATCACAGCTGTTCTACTGACCCAGCAACAGCAGAACTGTCCCACGATGTGGGGGAGGTAAGAATGCCTCCTAAATGACCAGACTATACCCCACGGATAAAGCAAAACGTCTATCCTAGACGTGCAAAGAAAACAGCCATATGCTTTAAGTGATCCTGTTAGTTTAAAAAGTAATAATTCAAGCTTACATAAAGATCTTGAGTTTATCTGTTGCTCAGTTTTTAAAGTTTAAGGCACATACAAATGGTATATTTCAAGGTGGGTTTTTTTTCTACCTTTTGAAGATGTTATCTGAGTTGTTCACCTAGTTCGTAGAATCACAGTCATAGAACGGCCTGGGTTGCAAAGGCCCACAATGCTCATTGAGTCCCAACCCCCTGCTATGTGCAGGGTTGCCAACCAGCAGCCCAGGCTGCCCAGAGCCACAGCCAGCCTGGCCTTGAATGCCTCCAGCACATGAGAGCTCACTGGGGAAGACTAGAAGGACTAATAGCATGAGCATATATATTTTTGATCTTATTGTTTGAGTAATGGGATACTGTTTGCCAAATGAACAAAACCAAACCCCCAGCAAACAATATGGTCAGCATTCTGCAGGTGTTTACAGGCTGGAAGCCTGGATCATGTGTGTAGATCAGGTTAACAGGTTACAGATACATCTCTGCTTCTGCTACATGGGTATCACTGTAGTTTCCTCTTCAGTCCCTTGTGTATGAGTATACAGCTTTCCTAGAAACCCTCTTTCAGCTTCCCTCACATGATAGATGCACTTCAAGCCTTTTATTTTTTTATGTCACTAATTTGATTGTTTAGTTTCTGTGACTCTTTGGTAACTGCTGATTATGGCCGGATCCTGCCAACACTTAAGCCTGATGTGTAAGTACTCGTGATTAAAATCAGACTTCAGTGGGAGTAAACATGTGATTAAAGTTACACATGTGCATAAGTGCTTGCAGGATGGGGACCTAAATTAGAATCTGCTTGAAGATAGAAGACTGTTCAAATCTACTTGAAAGCAGTCATAAAAACTGTAAGCCTATCTCTAACTGCGTGATGTTGTCCCTCCATAAGCTATTGTATCATTAGTGTTTCAAAATGTTAATTCTGTTGTTACTTCTTGAAAGTACCTTATGCCTTTTTAGCGTTACAAGTTTTCTTCACTCAAACCCTCCTATTTGTGATGGCTTGCAATGCTTTCAATGGCATTTAATAGGGCAACTTACTTCCAGGTTATATTTTTAGAAAATAAATCTATCTTTTTCCACTTTAAATTTTAAAGTTAAGATCTCTTTAGGGGTCTTACAGCAAAGCAAGTTAACATCTGCTTCTCATCGTCAGTACGGCTGCTACTACTAATAGTGCAAGGACTGAGCAGTACGAGTGAGGTGATGTTAGTGGGCAGCAGGCTGGATAGAAGAGGGAAAATGCTACAGCAATGTGCTCTGTTTATCTGAGGACTTGCATGATGGGTGCAGTTCTGTGCTTAAAATTTATACTGAAGGGGAAAAATGAAACTCCCTATTCGATGTTTATAGAATTTTCCATAAATAAACTTTGATTTCTCAGACTTTGAGTAATTTAAGATTTTTTTTTATGAAATTAAATTACTTACAGGCATTTGACTTGCATTTTATTAAAAAGGAAAATGGACATCTGTTAGATTTACTTTACAGAATAAGAGTAGAACTGGGTTTGATTTGGAGGGTTTTTTTTTTTTTTTAATAAGAAATTTGCATGGCAAAGCTGTAAAACATTTTGTATAAAGACAGTGCCTTCAGTCCTCTAGGCTTTATTGTGATGTGCATTTCTCTTTGGAACTGGAGTAGGACTAGAAAACAGGACAGAGGTGGAATGGCTGAGGGAAGTGAGGTTCAGTTTGAAGGAGAGGCCATGCAACTCTACAGTGCTACAGCTACCCTTGTGCTACTCTCTTTCCTCTCATCACAAGTGACAGGGCGTGAGGAAATCATAGAATCACAAAATGGCCTGGGTTGAAAAGGCCCACAGTGCTCATTGAGTTCCAACCCCCTGCTATGTGCAGAGTTGCCAACCAGCAGACCAGGCTGCCCAGAGCCACATCCATCTTGGCCTTGAATGCCTCCAGGGATGGGGCATCCAAATGGCCTCAGGTTGCACCTGAGAAGTTTAGATTGGGTATCTGAAGAATTTCTTCACGCTGATGGTGGTTAAGCAGCAGAACAGGCTGCCCAGGGAGGTGGTGCATTCTCTATCCTTGATTTAGGACGTGTAGCTGTGGGACTTAGGGATGTGCTTCAGTGGTGGGCTCTTGAAGGTCTTCTCCGGCCTAAGTGATTCTCTGATTCTACTATGTGTTTCGAAGAGGAATTTATGATCCCAGTGCTCATGAAATTTTATCTGTTTGTTTCTAATACTGTTTCATTGTTGTGTTGGTCTCAGTGGAGGCAAGCAGGGACTGATTTATCAGTGCTTGCAATACCATGGCTATAGAAGAATATGTTTTAAGTACCAAGACATTAGTGTGAATAGTGTGAATGAATATAATATATTCCAGAATAACAATAATTTACTTTAATACTTTTTCTTTGGTGCTTTTAGGGCACTTCTGAATGAGTTCCTGAGAAGATAAGTTGAAAAAATAGCACGCATTTCCAATGCTTACAGTAATTACAGTAAATATCTCTCTCCTGTGAGCTCAGATAGAATTCTTTTTGCATACAGAGCCCTAACACTCCTGTCCACCCTGCATAGCTTTTCTTCCCTCTTGAATATCTAGTGTGCAATGTACATAGCAGCCTTTAGGGTAAAATTATTTTACAGTTATCAGAAATTTCTCTTACATGTTCAATTAGTAAAATGGGCTTTTTCGCTTGGCTTTCTGAATAGTTCTCTTTGAGCGTCGACTGAAAGACATTATGAGGTTCTGTATGCAGAAGCAGACCTGAAATATCTACAACATGTAGAATTTTGTGAGGGATGCAGTTATATTACCATTCTTTCATTTGTTCTCCTCTAAAATAAAATGTATTTGTAATTGCTGTTATTTCTTTGTTTACTCAGATGAGCAGCACTGTGGCTAGCCCGATGTCAATGGCTGCTTCTTCAAGCAGTGGAAGAGGAATGGGCAAATCAACAAGTTTTACACCTGAGTTGCAAAGTATGATGTAAGTAACCAGCCATACTACTGGTAATATCTGCTTTTGTGTATTTCTTCTAGCTAGCTGCCTAGAATGTGTGTTCAAGGTGGTGGGGATGAGGGGAAAGAGGAGTAAGTCTTAGTGCTGGAAGTTGGTGATGGTTCTGGATTATTTTTGAGTGGATTTTACTTCTGATTTGGAGAACATGCAAAGATAAATAAAAATCACATCCTCTATTGAACGGAGAGAAAAATTCTGCTGACTGAATTAATATATTATTAGTGTTACTTCAAGAAGTCATTAGAGACCTCTCTTGCTCAGACCTTCATCAAAGAAAGCTGGTTCCTATTGTCATATATGCTTATTTAAATAGATGTTTTGTATTAACATCCTTCAGTGCTAATACAGAAAACTAGACTGACATCAATGTATTTTGAATGAAATTAAGACACAAAGCAACTGTAAATAGCTGGGTTTTGGCCTTTACAAAGTAAAGTTCTGACAAACATTACAAACGTAAGTTATTTGTTGTTGTATATTGAGTGGACTTTTGGGAACCTATGTAATCGGACTTCTAAGCTGTGATATTGCATGATTTTATAGTTCACTTCTAAAACTGTGATGGTGGATGATCTCTGGACAGGTGGGCTGTGTCGGTCTCAGAGGTACTTCCATAATCAGAAGGATTCATTCTGTGGAAGCCTTTATCCTGGCTGGTAACCTGTTATGCTGGACTGTCTGCAAAACTTCATTTGGTGGAAAGCAACATATTTGTCAAGAATGTGACCTCCCTTTTTTTCCCCTTTTCATGTATGTCCAAGACCCTGTGCTGTTGGGATGGAGGGCTTGGAAAATTAATGAGTTTGTCCCATGTGGATTTGTGTTCTCGATTTATCCAGGCACTTGAAAGAGTTATTCAGCTTAGAGCTAAAAGATACGTTAACCTCTGAGGATGCAGATAGAAAATGAGGCTGTAGTGGTTTGTGTCTAACTTGTGCATTTTTTAAATACATGATTATGAATGTTACCTATTGAGGAGGAAAGGATGCACACTTGCCAATTGCTGAGGTCAGCTGCACATAAAAGGGAGTGTTGCTTTATGAAATCTTGCAAAAGTATTGTAAAGGGTTTTCTCCTATGTGCATCTATCAAAGTTGAAAATGAAATGAAGAAAGCTAGTCCCAGAATACCAAAATGTAAATCCATGTTTTCAAAAGATCCTGGTGAGGTTTTAGGTCTGGAAGACTGTTCAGGATGTTGTTTAAGAGATGATGAGATAAAGTAGGAAGGACTTTAAAAGGAATTAATCTGGGGCTACTGATCTTTGCCTTGGCAAGATCATTGAAAACACTCAGCATTTGGAAGCGTCCTTTTACTATGCTGCTTCATATTTTTCAATTCCTTTTAATAAGCTGTATTAAATTAAAATAGTTAATCCATCTTCTGAACTGCATTTTAAAAATAGGGAAATCTTTATTCAAACTATGGACTCATGCTGATGGTTTTTATGATGCCATCCTTTTGGTCATTTTACTTTAGGTCAGTATTAGTTGAACATGTGTTCATTGGTGTGCATGTGGCCTTTAATATCTTATAATACACAAGTTCAAATTTTTAGATAGTTTTGTCTTAGATGCTCCATTCTCATCCTTCTCCTTTCCATGGAGTTAGAGCTGAATATCAGCGTAGGAGGAATGTTAAAGCATTGTGTATTGTACATAGATCTATAAATATACAGATATTCTTTTTCTGTCAGTTGTTTTCCTCAACTCTACAGAAGTTATAAAATCTCAAGACTCCATAGATTTGTCTCCATAAAAACGACATTTGTCTTTTTGCTGTAAGGGAAAAATACTTGACATCTTAGTATTGCTGCGTCAAACTATGTGCTCTCCTCGCGTTTACTTCTTTGTAGTTGTGAAAGAGTTTGTTCAGGAGTTAAAAGGTGTTTCAGGTCACTTCAGGCTACGTTTGGAACCTCCTTCTGTGTTTGCTTTGATCGCTTATGGACATGACTATTTTATGTGAGCAAAGTGGTAAATCTGCCCCAGGCCCAGGTCCCCTTTCCTTCCCTGTTCTCACACAACCTGTTCCTAGCAGTCTCCTGTAGCTCCTTGTTGCTTCTTTTAGGAGAGAGGATATTCTGTCATATGTTGTAGGATTACCTTCACTGTCATGTAGCATTTCCTAGTTTGAGTGGCTATGTGGGCAGTATATATGAAAGGAATAACTTGCCTCTACTAAATTCTACAGAGTTCCATGTCCAAAAGCAGATTTGTTTTCAGTTAAATGTCCTTACAAGACTGTCGGACTGCTGTAGGTGGAGCACAGGATACATTTCATTGGAGTATTTCTTAGTTTAATATAGATAACAAACAATTTCCCATGTGTTGAGTCTTCTGAAGTAGGTGGAAACTGTATTACAAACATAGTGGCTTTCTGTCTGCATTGAGTTCCTTCTCAGATGGAAAATGCCAGTTCTTTCCATTGAGAGAACTCTGTTATTGTTCACATCTGTGATAGTCAGTTACACTGAATTTTTATTTGTGTGTGTGTGTGGAGAAAACAGCTGTAATCATGTTTAAAAGCAAAAGAAGAGCTATGAAGTGTGGGGTCAAAGAAGCCTGAGCATCTCTTTGGTCAGTATCTGGGAAACCTGCCCCTTATTTCATCGTGTGCTTCCTGATAAAGTATTTTGAAACTACCAGCTGCCCTCCCTGCCAGCATACACACGATTCTGTCAGAACGCAGAAGTTATTGTTGGCCATATAAATGGAAGGAATAGACGTTTTCCTTTACTGTGAGAGCTATACAAACACTCCTTCTGTGCTTTAGAGTAACAGCTTTCACAGTTTCATTAAAACAGTAGCAACTGAAGAGATTCTTTGAATGTAACGAACACATTGAAAAAATACATTCTTATTGTTTTGTTGGGGGGGGGAACAAAAAGGGAATCTTGAAGTGATAAAGTGTCAGGGATGAACCATGTGGAGGAAAAATGACATCTGTTTCTTTTGGCCTGCACCACAAAATGAAGTTACTATTCGAAAAGAACTTTCCAGGCTCTGACAGAAGCTGACATTTTTTATAAACTACATAATTTAGGAAGTTACAGATTGTCCCATGTAGGCAATTTATAATCAATCCATGCTGACATCCTAAGGTCCTGGGAAATATAAAGGCTGGAGGACTACGGTGCAGAAAAGGTGACATCCTCCTTAAAGAAAAGAGGGATTGTAGCTGTGTAGTTTGTCTTTGGAAGTTGAATAAGATCTCCTATTTCAGGCAATCTACATGGAGTAATACAAAGACTACCTTCAACTTGTCCTGCCCTTCTCAACTAAAAGTATATGCAGTGAGAAGATGAATTTGTGCAAACTAAGTCTTAATAGGGTTCTAACCATAGAATCATAGAAGGGTTTAGGTTGGAAGGGACCTTTAAAATCATCTAGTTCTAATTGTGAATGGTGTTTGGTAATTGCTGACTACACTGAAATGTTGAGTCCGGATTTGATTCCCCAGAATGTTTATGTGATATGTAAGCTTGTGAGTAATTCCATTTAAGCTGAGGGAGTTATTCATATGAAGTGTATGTCACAAATTCTACGCCTGTTTCTTGAACCAAAACATTATGGAATTAAGTGAAACTTTTGGAGGAACTACGTTTTTATGATAAGCTCATAAAGCAGGAAATGTATAGGAGCCTTGAAATGAAATTGTAAAATACTGACAGAAGTTGTCTTAAGATGCATAAGCAGCTTTTCATAGTAAGTATACATACATATATATATATCTACACTAATAAAACAATTCTGGTTTTCCATTAAGAGTATTTTTAATATTTGCTTGGATATGAGACAGGACTGAGACAGGGGAGGTTTAGGTTAGATACTGGGAGGAAGTTTTTCACTTGTGATGCACTGAACAGGTTGCCCAAGGAGGCTGTGGATGCCCCATCCCTGCAGGCATTCAAGGCCAGGCTGGATGTGGCTCTGGGCAGCCTGGTCTGCTGGTTGGGGACCCTGCACATAGCAGGGGGTTGGAACCGAATGAGCATTGTGGTCCTTTTCAACCCAGGCCATTCTATGATTCTGTGATACGAAGAAATTTTTGTGATAGTCAAGAAGAAAAATCTGTTCTCTGTAATGTCTCATGTGAAGTACAGCTGGGGATAGTACTCACTGTGCTGACTACTTCTTGTTATAGTCTCAGACTGTCACAGGCTGCACAGATGCATGTCAGTTTACAAAGCCCTACCTTTTCACATGGATATATCTGGCTTTTCATTGTTAAGACCTTGCAGTTATATGCAATTTGATCTAATAATGATTTCAAAGTACGTAATGCTGTCTAGAGTTCTGCCTTATGCTCTATGTTTAGGTACATTACTGTGCTACCACAGAACTTATAGCAGGAAGGTGTTGATAATTTTAAAAGAAGTTTTCGGCATGTCTAGGACACTAATTATTGTGAGCTGAAGGTATTTCCAAAGTTGTTTTTCTTGATTCAGTCTGTTTATTTATCTTGAAATCTCTTACACAGGAGGAATAGAAACTTTGCTCAAGATTGGCTTCTTATCAATGGAATATTATAAAGAATCGTGAGAGTAAAACATTTACAGTGGGAAAAATGTATTTAAAACTAACCTTCTGTAGTGGAAACACTAAGTCACAGCTTGCACCAGTGATTGAGCACCTGGTGGGAAGGCAGGGCCAACTCAGGGGAGCACAGGTGTATGCAATGCTGCACTGAGTGACCAGAAGGGCCGGAGTCAGGATCCACCTCTTTCTAGACCTCATTTAAGGGCTGGTAGTGGAGGCAAGGGGATCTGTCTGAAGATCCCTGTGTACCTGAGGCCTTCTGAAGGTAAGCAGCTTCTTTCCTTTATTTCTGCGCTCGTGGCTGTTGTGTTTGAGCAAATCCTGCCTTGCTGCAGCCTGGGACGTTGCTGCTCTGCTGTCATTGCTGCGCTTTCCATTGCATTACACCTTCAGGACAGATTTCAGTTCCCTACACTTTACAGCTTCATTCTGCAGGTGCATCAGTGCTTGGCTTTGCGTTGTCCAGAAATTTTGCATCACTTAAACATTTGTAGGATTAAGCTAAAGGTTAATGCTAAGTCTTTACATAAAATACTAGTTAGTTGTGCTTCAGTATCACAGAGTGTTTTTTTTGTCAACTGTATTTTTTGTGCCACAACAGGCAGTGTCATTGATGATAGTAGGCTGTATTACTTGACTAACACGACTTAGTTGAAAAGGCTGTTTTTTTTTGTGTGTGTGAATTTTATTTTTTTTTTCTCCTTCCAAAGTCTATTTTGTATGTTTCTTTTTTCAGATGCTTATAATGGTTTTAAGTTGAAAGAGGAAAGATTTAGGTTGGATGTCAGGGGGAAATTCTTTTCTATGAGAGTGGTGAGGTGCTGAACAGCTGCCCAGAGAGGCTGTGGATGCCCCGTCCATCCCTGGAGGTGTTCAAGGCCAGGTTGGATGGGGCCCTGGGCAGTCTGGGCTGGTCTGAAAGGTGGAGATTGGTGGCCCTGCCTGTGGTGGGGGGTTGGAGCTTCGTGATCCTTGAGGTCCCTTCCAGCCCAAACCATCCTATGAACTAAGTTAATTCTGGTGACAGAAACATTTCAGTACTTTATGCTAAAATGTAACTTTGAGCAAGGTTTTACGTATTTGTTTTAGGTCTGAGTTATCAGAGGGTGGAAGAACGCTTTTAGTTGCCTGTGTTGTTTTTATAGATGTGTGCTCCTCAGTTGAAAAATGAAAGTAAAAACTTCTGCCTGGTGTTGTAGATCTGTGAGGTGGCTGTGGTGAAGTTGCATTGTTTTAACTAAGAAGAACTCAAAATCCTTGTAGTGATACTGTGCTATACCATGGCACAGGCAGCAGCCAGATACCTCCTGTTGACATGGGAAGTAAGAAGCGTGATCCCTGAACTAATTGATTCTCCCACTGATGTGTTGGATAACTCCTGCTGGCATGAGTTGGGTTACGATTTGTTCTGTGCTGAATGCCTTGGAAAATCTCACTGATTTCAGCTAGATCTGGATCTTAGATTTTCAGTGACAAAGATTCAAGTCTTGTTAAGAATAGAAGATCTTACGTAGGCTAAAAGACTGCTATTCTGTCTGTTAGAAAGTTCAAGGAACTAATTTCTCAGTGCTGAAGAAGTGCATACCATATATAATATGAAAGAAACGTGATGCAAATGGGTGTGCTTTGCCAGCTAGGTTTGTGTATTTGCCCAGCTTTAAGAATCAGAATAATTATAGTCTAAAAACTTAATTCAATCTACCTGCTAATTACAGGGAAAAAAACCCAACCCTTCAATATGTATTTTATGCTGTTTGTAAGACATTTTCCTTTTAAATATTCTATTGCTGTAAATCAATGAGAAAACTTTAAAAATACTGTCTCTGCTTTCTAGCTTCTGTCTGAAATGCTTTGTCATTCTTTCTAGCTGCTTGGCTTTTGTTAAATTTCTATTGAGATGCTAGATTGTTAATCTACAAAGCACAAGTGGGTTTTTATAGGTCTCTTTGAGATAATGGGTTTTGCTACTAATAAGTCTAGTTTGCAGTTCTTAAACGTTGGCCTTGATTACTTTGTAGAGTATGATGTTGAAGCTGACTGGCCCTCGTGAGCCAGATATCCAGGTAAGTAGGAGAGCTACCATTTCCCTCATACCAGGTTCCTCAGGAGGTTCCCTTATGCTGGGCTCAGTTCTCCCTCAGGAAAAAGGGATTTTTAAGTGTTGGCTTTCATATGTCTTAGGTGTCTTGGAGTGCAGAGCACATACAGTCCCTGATTCTACTTGAAACAAGTAAATGATTATAGAAGCTACGAAGTTATGCTGAGTAGGTGGTATAGGTGATTGGTTTTAATAAAACAGTCTGGAATTTAAATAGCATGCAACACCCAATGAGCGTGTGCTTGGGTTGAGTATTAACAACCCATTTTATCTTACTGTAATGAGCTTTGATAGTACTTGCATGACCCTGTTATGACCATAAACTTATGACTTCAGTCATGTCCCTCTTCGCTTTGAAGCTGATCAGTGCAATCATCTGACTTTGGGTGGTTCATTTGGAATGATGGTGGAAGAAAGCAGCAATGACCTGGCTTAGGGAGCATTCTGGTTAACCAAACTGTAATTTGGGATTGTAAAGAATTTCTCTATTCTGTCCCATACTTGTTTACCATATTTGAACTCTGAATTTTGCTGAGATTGCATTGTTCAAAAATAACCAATTTAGCCTACTGAGCTGAAACCCTTCTCTGTAAATATGAGCAGAAGACTCTTTGACCCTTTACTAAAGAAGCAGTGGAAACAGATATGATTGGAACTTGTTTATTCAATAGTGTTTTTCTGTTTCCATCTGCCTCATCAAATACCTCAAGCAAGAGTGGCATGAGATAGAAAACTAGAGCAGAGCTAGGTTTTCCTTTCATTGGTGGAACAGAGTGGAGGAAAGACAGTCCTTAGAGAGAAACTACTGCAGATCTTTCCGCTGCTGAGGCGACTGGATATATTAAAGCTTTGAAGTCAGTCTCTTGTATACAGTGCTTAGTGCAACTGGTTTGTGTTGAGGAGTCCTGATAGTTTGAACAACTGGTACTAAGACGTGAGAGCTGAAAATGGAGTGAGTGTTAGAGAAGCCATTTGAAAATTCATTCTTATAGGCTTATGAGCTGCATTTCTGAAGCTCATTTTTAAGTGTAGATCTCCTTTTGGTAGTACTGGAGCTTCATTTCATCACTGACTAGTAGAACTCGTCTGAAAGATAAGTCTCAGACATCATGGCTGAAACGCACTCGCTTCCTCACTTACTTCTCTTTTTCTGTTGTGTGCCCTATGGCTGCTTAAGAAGGTGCAGAAGACTTCAGTTAACACATGGAACCCCTGAGCACACCTCTACATGGAGGAAATACGTTGCTGAGTCTTTTTACAAACCGATGGAGGAACTTTCCCATAACTAATTACAAAATAATATTTATACTCAGATGGCAAAATAAATGCATGAAGGATGTTTTTTTACGGGGAAACACTAGAGAGATTAATCTGGACAGCAGTTTTTACCATAAACAGAATTAACTGAGGTATAGCATTTACCCATGGTATGTGCGTCTCATGTTTCTGCTCTACTGGTGTTCTAGTTTTCTCTTGAAAGTTCAAAGTTCATGTAGATTTTGTAGTTAATTTGTGAAATTTGTTTTTATAAATGCGTGAAGAATTCCTCTGAGGAAGGTTACAGTGCATGCGTTCCTGCTTTGAGTTGGGTACAACTTCTTGGCTGCATCCGATGTTTGGATTTTTGTGTAGTGATGTGTTTTGAGGTCCATCATTCAAAATTAGATTCCTGAAACGCTGTGCTATCCCATTTTGACAAGTTGCTTTAACGTGTCATCTGATCGCTAAGTAAAAGACTAATGATGAAGTGAGCTGTCCTACTTAAGTGAAAACCTGTGTCTATTTTAACTGAACATTAATTAAAGCATAAGCTAGTACGCTAATCGTGTTCAGCATTTTCTACTACTACTCCTCAAGTGTTTTAATTGTAATACCTTAGTTCAGCAGACTGAATCTGTAAACACAGTTTAAGTGCCGTCATGACCATAACTGTTGTTTGTTTGTAGCTGCTGAAGCTCTGAATTACAGCTACATAACTTGTATTCTCAATTTATTTGTTCTAGGCGCGTCTAATATGTTAGCAAAGGTTGTACGTGTCAGTGTGCAGTGTTGGTGTAGAACATTATTCACCCACACAGAACATCACTTTTTTTTCTGGCTGGGACCTGTGATAACCCAACTAAATACTGATAGCTGAAGTAACTTCCACTCTTGAAGAGGTTTTAGCATTTGCTGAATAACTAGCATCACCATTTGTAAAAACAACAACAACAACAACAAAAAAACAACAAAAACAAACAGAACAACAAACTATATTTATAAAAGGCTTTATCATACTCTTAATTTCCATCTCACCACTCCCTCTTCTTACTCTTTTACTTGACTCAGTTACATATATAATTAATGTATATAATATAGAATCACAGAATCATGGAATCCTTAGAGTTGGAAGGGACCTTTAAAGGTCACTGAGTCCATCTCCCCTGCAACGTGCAGGGACACCATAGCTAGAACAGGTTGCCCAGAGCCTGGTCCAGACTCGCCTTTACAGTCCGCAGGGATGGAACATCAACCACAACACTAGGTAACCCATTCCATTGAAAATATACTGCATATTAAATCTTTTTAGTATTTTTTTTTTATTTAGCCTGATATGTGAAATAACTGAATGCTGTTTCTTTTAGCTTAGAGATGGTAAATAATAATTTAGCAGTTGTGATATAATTGGAGAGCAGAAATGTCAGTAAGACTAATGGCTAAGTGGGAGGAAGGTGAAGGAAAGACATGAACAAAAATAGACCAACAGTATGTGCTAGGTTAATTCTATGAAATTGTATTGGCAATTTCTTAATATGTTAGTAACGATGTGCTTTCTTGCTTTAAAATAATCTACTACCTAAAATAGGTACTTTGTGCTTAAGCCATTATTTTTCTTACAGAAAGTGCTGAGCAAACAACTTATTTACTCTCCTGCTTTGGTGGTGGTGACTTTTTGTTTTGCTGGAGTTTTTTGAGCAGAAAGCTGTAAGCACTTTATGCTGCTAAAAAGCAGCAGCTTCTGACCTAATGTACCCTTCTCTGAATGATAATGTTTCTTTGTTACTTATTTTTAGCTCAGATTGTTTTTCTCCCCTTTCCCCTAACATGATTTGTACAACCTTTAGAAAATTGAGTAGTTGTGGTTTTGAATCATCCTCCATTTCTAGACTCAATGAGTATTTCTGAAGAAGCACTGGCTTGCTTATGTGTGGATCTTTCTTGCTTAAAAAGGCAACAGCCATGACACAGTCTTACCCTTGAAAAAAGATGGAATGCTATAGAATCTTACTAGGCTGTATTGTGACCCTGAAAGGACAGTGTGTTTAATGCTCATTTCATTTTGAACCAGTGTTACATTGCTAGCAAATGTCTTGTTCTCCTTTAACTATGATTCAAAGTCATTTGGATAACATATCTTGAAGGGGTGTGTTTTGGTCCTGAAATAAAGCATGACTATCCATGTTGAAGCTATAGTAATGCTTCACAATGAATCCATCTGTATTTGTCTCCTTGTTTGCGTGTCAGGCCTTCAGTGCAAGCTTGGATACTTCTGTTTGTGCTTCTGGTCCAGTACAGCAGGATAGCACAGACATCTGGTATGTACACACTGATATCAAGCTCTCCCAGGAATAAACTTGAATTCAACAAAGTGTAACTTAATCTGCCATTTTACAACAGTGAAACAATACAAATAAAGAACTTCATGGTACACTCTTTTTGTTTCTTAAACAGGTTAGGACGCTTGCATTAGAAAAAGTTTGTCATTCCACAAATGACATGAGGTAGCTATCCCCTCAACCAACCTTATACTTCTTTGTTTTGTTACTTTTCATTCATAAGAAATTGAGAACCTGAGGAGTAGGCCTATGCTCAAGGGGGTCTTCACAGTGAGAGTGAGGTGCTGACAAAGGTTGCCCAGTGAGGCTGTGGATGCCCTGTCTCTGGAGGTATTCAAGGCCAGGTTGGATGGGGCCCTGGAATACGTTACTCTTAAACCTGAAGAGTGCTTTGTAGTGCCATTGTAGTGCTAAATTTAAGAATTTTTTTTAGATATGTCTGAGCACACGTGGAGATCAATAAAATATCTGTAGAAGATGGGAAAATAGTTGTTTCCCTCTTTAGAAAGAGAGGCATTGTTTTAATAGAATAGTCTTTGCATGAATGTATACAAGCCTAACACTTTTTTGAGTTCCAGTTTAATGTTAATTTATTTGTCTAGTAATAAGCATGGGTATTGAAATGTCAGTATGCAGGAAGACACTGATCTGTGAGAGTTCATTTTCTTAACATTCTCCTGAAGGATCTACCTGCAGGTTAGTCTGTTGTTCCTCTCCTGCTAACTTAGGCATAGCTGTGTTGTTGGCAGACCCATGGCAGGCAGGTCTCTTTGCCACAGTTTCATTACATCTAATAATTTCACAAGATGTTGTGGGCTGTATGAAGAGTTATTTGGCAGCTTTCATTGCTATTTCTTCATTTGCAGCCTCGGTACTGAGATTTTCACTGTGGTATACTTGGTAGTATATTAAAAAAAAATAATGAATGTGGGAACATACGTATATAGGAATGGTTTTAAACTAAGACAGGGGAGGTTTAGGTTGGATATTAGCAGGAAGTTTTTGACCCTGTCAAAAGTGGGTGATGTGATGCACTGAACAGGTTGCCCAAGGAGGCTGTGGATGCCCCATCCCTGCAGGCATTCA
>PPHD01016889.1:0-15335 GCA_002909625.1 Bambusicola thoracicus
TCGCGGCCCGGCCCTACCTTATTGTAGGCGATCTCTGGGCTCGGGTTGGGCGCGGGGATGGGGGAAGCGGCGGCGGCCGAGAGCTGCCGGGCCTGACCGCGGCAGAGCCGGGAGGCGAACCCCACCAGCCGCAACATCGCTGCGCTGCGCTGAGCCCCGCTCCGCCGTGTCGCTCCGCCCGCCCCGGCGCCGCCCGGTCCCGCTCCGCCCCGCCCCGCCCCGCCCCCCCCCCCCCGGCTCCGTCCCGTGTCGGCGCGGCTCGGCCGGACTTCGGGTACTTCTCGTTTGCGTCGGTCGGTTCGGCGGACCTCGGCTCGGGTCAGCTCCATTCAGGCTACCTCGGCCCAACTTCATTCGGTTCGGCGCAGTTTGGCGTGGCCCATGTTGATTCAGTTTGGACCCATGTGGCTCAACTGGGCGCAGCTCAGTTCATTTTGGCTCACTTTAGTTCTGGCCAGCAGAGCCCACAGCTGGATGCATGGCACAGATGGGACAACACAGTCAAGGCACGCGTGCACTGGAGATGCACATCTCATCAGTGTCTGGCACGGGGACCTCTGTTTACCTGGACAGGCTGCCCTTAGTTGCACCCAGGAACCTAAAAAAAATACCTGTTGCATATAGGACAAATGAATCAAAGCCGGTGTAGCACTCTCACAGCAGGATGGTTGCTCAGCACATGCAAATGAATGCTTGGCAGAAATTGCTCCTAACAATGGTTAAAGATCTTTTCCACTGTTTTGCTTGAGATGTCTTGTGCGATTTCATCATACTTAGGTCCAGAAAAATTAACATGCCACGGAAATATTCTGAAGTTACCATCAGCATCACTAAGGAAGGAGTATTTAACTCCAAAATACACTTGCTCAGGGCTAAGCTCTCACTGTGCTCTCAGCTGTCCTCTGCAGCTCTCAGCTGTCCTATGCATGGCTTCTCATACCTGGATGGACAACCAATGACACGGGGCTTAAATGACGTCTGTGGCTTAATACTTTTTTTTGCTCAACTTCAGCACATCCCTTCCTTTCCCTGGGGCTTAGCAGATAAACCCAGCAATCCTGAAATCCCATGCAGTGGAGGAAATGCCTCCAAGGAGACTCAGCCTCAAACCTTCAGCCTTGCAATGGCTGGCGAGGATTTTATGTGCTGCAAGATGAGATGTTAGGAGGTACAAAGGCCAGGTGCCTGCTCAGAAATCACCCAGTCTGTTTGTTCTGGGCAGGTACAGGCTCAGAGACTCCCTCCCCCTTCCATAGCAGAGCCAAATGCCACAGGGAGAGGTTGAATTTCACTCTCAGCACAGGAGAAACCAAAGCTCAGGTTACAAAGCTTCCCATAGCCAGCACAGCCATCCTGGGGCTCCCCTGCAGCCCTCCTCCTGCCCCTGAGAGCAAGGACATGGTGACCACCCTGGGCAGCTGAATAACGTGGCTTTGTGGAACTGGGCTGTGAGGTTGTGCAATGGAAGAGCCAGTATTGGGCACTGTGATATGAGTCAATGCAAGGACTTTGCCAGGCCAGCCTGGGCAGTGGCCAAAACTGCAGGCATGCATCCCATTGTCTCCAGTGCAGTGTTTCCAACAGGAGCAAAGGAATACTAAAGAGTTGAACTTATTAATCATGTGAATTCAAAGATGTCCATCACTTTAATATTAAATTAATAACCAGTGTACACATAAAAAGCCAGGAATTACCATGATCAAGCCCACAGTCTTCTGCCTGCTGCTGATCTTTGTGAAGCACTGAGAGCCTCCACTAATCTGGTTTACATCATCTCTGATTCCCAAAGAAACCCAGAGAAATCCACTGCAGTCATAGGGCCATGGAGTCCTCCCACTTCCATGGGCCTCAGCTCCACAATCTGCTCTCAAGCCAGCAATTCATTTCCTCTCACCGCTGCAGTCCTAGTGCCCTCAGGTTGCTGGCGGTGTTGTGCTAAGGAGAGATGCTTCACTCTGTTTCCTTTACTCCCAAAACCAAGACTTGCAACCTCAGCCTGGCTGTTCCTGATCAGTGCTCCCCACTGCAGGGCTGTTGACTGTCTGCGCAGCCTCATGATCCAGAGAGGGATTTTGCCCTGTACCTATTGAACCAGGCAATAAAGGCACTGAGTCCAGATACCAGATAACAGTAAATACCACTGAAGTTCTCAAGCTCCCAGGCTGCAGATAGCACAACCTTTCCCATGTCAGAGGAGCTGTTTTAGTCACATGTTCCAAGGCTCCCCAGAGCAGTGGCTGAGCTCCTGTTTGGAGAACACTGTCCTGTGAACCACGTGGGACCTTCAGCCAGATGTAGGGCTCAGGCCTGAGTGAAGTGCCAGGCTGGAGGATGCACTGCTGAGATGTTCTGCTCCAGAGACCTGTGTGAGAATGACATCAATACCATGAAGGGCAAGTACAGGACTGCAGAACTAAGGAAGCACAATATCAGATGCCTCAACTCCTTCCGAATGCCCTGAGATCTGCAACAGACAGGACAAACCACTCTTTAGTGGTAGGTTTTCTGCTGGGAAAAGCAGTGGGATGGACCAAAGGCAAGGATGAGGGGTCTGACTGTTCTGTCAGGCAAGGACCAGTTCTTCACCACATGGCCAGGATGCAGCCCTGATTTTGGAGACTTGTTGACTCTGCCAGGTCTGAAAATGAGTGTCTGGGAAACAGGCAAAAAGATATGTTCATCTCAGCATTTCTGAATTGCCTAAAGCCACTGCTTTCCCTCCTTTTCCATCTTCTCGGGGGAGCAGCTGCCGAGCACTCTGAAATGCTGGTTTTTGCTGGTTTCTGCATTGCACATGGAAATGTTTCTGAAAGGCTGAACAACAGATGGGTGGGGTTCTTTTTGGCAGATAAAAGGTAGTTAAGTAACCCACTAGCATTTGATAATGCCACTAGAATATGTTAAGAGTATAATCCCAGTAGCAGTTCAAGAATAGCGATGTTTACTTTTGTGACACACTGTGAATGATTACTTATGATACCACTCCCAGCAAATCTATTTGCAACAGCAGCCAGCCCAGAGTCACATGCACACTGAGCCACAGCATGTCCATCAGTAGCACTGGGGAGTGTAAGCACAGAGAAATCAGTTTGGAGAGCCTGGGCAGGAGACCAAGTGTCCTCATATCATCTGCATATTGGCCCTGAATGCCTCACACTGGCAGAAGAAAGATGTGAAATTAAAGTTCTACCACTCAAGACTTGATGCTAGTCTCACCTCTGCCACTGACCCTCCACATGACTATGGGCAAGTCATTTTGGTAGCTGCTTTCTGCCTCCTCACCACCATACCAGAACCAACCAACGCCTCTCCATTTTAAGGGTTCAAGGCTGCAGTAGCACCTGCTCTGTGCAGGAGAGGCCAAGAAAGTGGCAGGGCTAAAGTCCAGGTGTCATCCCCGAGCCTGCATTGCCAAGGGGCATGATCACAAGCTTATCACTGGGCAGGCAGCTGTTTGCCAACATGGGAGCCTGCAGGGACAGCCCTGCTGGGAGAAAGGAGTGAGCAAGCACTGGACTGACAGCGGTGGGCTGAAAAGCTCCAGCCCAGCCAACCTCTGGAGACTCCATCATTGTTGGTGGTAGCAGCTTGAGGGAGCAGCACCAGCACCTGCAGTTACAGCTAGCCTGGCGATAATCTGCTTATCTTGGAAAGGAATGCCAGTTTCTGAAATTGCCATTTCCTAGAATGTGAACTCTTGTTATCTGAATGTAGCAAGCAAAAGGAAACTGGACCCATTTCTCCAAGCCTTAGGACCCTATGAGTGCTAAGTGATGTGATTAAGAACGTAAGGACACAGGCATAGCACAATCCTCCACCCTGGCATCAGTACAGCAAAGTAAAGGTGCTATAGGAAGGAAGAGGTCTCACCTTCTTTTCTAGAACTGGATGTGGAGCGCATCTGGGCTGGGAAATCCAAACAGTCTCAGGACGTGTCCAGGTACTGTAGCTCCTGCTGAGGAATGGCCCTTGCCTTGCCCAGGTACTGTAATGTTGTGCAAAAGGCTTTGCAATGGAGAGGCTGTCAAACACACGGAATCCTTCTTTTATGGCAAAATCCCAAGCCAGATCAGCCACTAACTCTGCATGCTCCAGACAGCTTTTACCTCGGGCTGGCCTCCCTGGTGACAAGAGTAAGATGCTTTAGCTTCAAAGAAGCTGTGTGAAGTAGCCACATCTCAAACAGTGCCCTGTGTCCTTGTCCAGGCCAGCACAGCGGGAGTCAGGGAGACTTTTTTCTAAGGAATTCCAAATTAACATCTTGTTTCTCTGTGATAAAAACTCCCAGGCCAGGCCTGATGTATGCAGGTGAACAGCAATGAGAGTACACACCACCACCCTGCTTCCAAATCCCTCTGATGAGGCTTAGTTCAAAAGTCTGAGAGCTCCACCTGTAGGAGCTCTGAACTCTGGCCTCTGCTCAGCCCTCCCAATAATGAAGTGAGCACACAACAACGTCCAATTAGCACAGAAAACAAGCCTAGTTCAGACTTCGTGTTCAGGAAAGAGCAGCAGCTGGGGAAATGCTGTGTGTGTGTGTTCCACTTTGGCCTTTTTTTCTGTTTGCAAGACACAACTTGACCACAAAATGTACTATAGTGAAAGCACAAGACCGCCTTGCTCTCCTGCTGACCCAGCAAACTCTCAGGAGTGCCTCATTTTGCTTTACTGCCTGAAGTTTCAGAGGTCTCAGTATGCAGAGCCAGGAGTGTCCAAACCCTGCAAGCAGCACGTTCTGGTGGTCTGACCTTCCCTAGTTCAATGTGAGAGCTCTCCATGAAGTGCCTGTGTGTCTGTGTTGCTGGCTGCGGGCCTCTATAAAGTAGGGCCAGTGTGGTTGGGCTTCTCACCTGCCAGAGAGCATTTGTGGAGTCCCTGCAGCATTGCAGCCAGCCTGAAGAAAGCAAAGGCCATGTAGAAATTCCAGTTCTCAGGGAGCTCCATTCCCATGTGGCCACAGTACTTCTGGCAATACTCCTCTGCTGTGGGGACACCCAGGTGCCTCAAATTGTATTTTGCCAAGCCTGGAAGACACAAAGGGCAACAGTGAGTCAGCAGATACTGAGGAGCTCAGTGCTTTCTAGCAGAGCCCTGCAAGCTGTGGAGCAGTGGAGACACCTGCAGCCACGTAACGCTGCTGCTGTGCTGTTTCCATACATAGAACAGAGGTTTGGCACCAATTCACTTTGGTGAAATACATATGCAAGAGTTTTCTTCAATGGGATGAGACTGTGAAAACAGTGACTGACAGGGTGCCAGCCCCATCCAGGACAGTGAGCACACAGTGGGATTCACACCACTTCCTCAACAAACCAGACATGGGATGGAGTGATCATGGCACAGCGATCATTGCACATGCAATGCTTCTGCCATGGGGATGGTGGGTTCTTCAGAGAAAGAGCAGAGCAGGGAATAAAGTACGTGATCTGCAGCCCTTTCCAACTGCAACGAGCCAACCATCAGCTGAGCTCTCTAAAAGCAGGAGTTACTCTGTTTCTGAATTCTCCTTCTTCTCTCTGTGTCTTTGTCCCTTTCTGTACCTTTCATTGAGTCAAACTGAGGTGGCAGGAAGTAGGCCATACAGTTATTTGCTAAATCGGAGATGGGATCTCCTAGAATTGAAAACTTCCAGCCAAGGACAGCAAGGACTTCTGGCCTCCTTGGGTGAAAGATTAGGTTGTCCAGCCTGTATGAGAGGGAAAAAAGAAATCAGAAAGATCTCGAGGGAGAAAATCCCAGCACTCAGAAGCAGTATGCACTGCGCAAAAATTGCTGAGCTCTCTGGGAGACTGCATAAGTGAAACATTAATTTCTGCATGCATAGGTCAGGGAGAACTGAAATTACTCAATAGTGAACTCCCTGGTTAATAATGAACATAACTATGCTTTGAAGAATGAAACAAAGTTATTTGGGTCCTCAGACCATTAACATGTTAGAGGACGGGCTAGCCAAAAAGAGGAGCAGGCATGACACTGTCCAGGGGGATCGTGTGGTCATTTTAAGGGCACGCAGTAACGTGAGGCCCTCCACTGTCATGTTTTGTAATTATGTGTAGTACAGCCTTCTAACAGACTGACCTCCAGGAGAGGGCAGCAGCCTACTGACAAGGAAACCAAGAGGGCAGTACCTGAAATCACCATGCACAGCTGTCGTCTTCTGAGATTCAGGAAAATGCAAAGGTAGCCACTCAATGAGTCTCTCCATGGCTGGAATAACATGAGTTTCCGTAGCTCGATACTGCTTTGTCCAGGTATCAACTTGCTGCTGGATGTAATTACCTGTAACAAGGAAATGGAGGATCTCAGGGAAAAGAACAGGCACAAGGAGGTTTCATAAGTGATACAAAAAAGGCACATGCTGAAACTGTCAAAGAGCCAAGCAGGCCTCAGTCCAGTTCCCCAAGATAAGCTGTAAGAGTGTAATTTGCAGGGGTCCCATACATTCAGAATTCAGCACTGGATTTGGTATTCTGGTGAAAATAATCAAATCCTGGACAAAAATCCTGGACAGCCATACTTTTTTGGGGGTGGATTTTACATCCACCAGCTCCAAGAAGCATAGATGGCCCTGCAGAGAGACTGAAGGAGCTAAGGAAGTTTGGTCAGAGATGGCAGCAAGCAAGTTACTTCTGCACCTGCAGTACAGCTCTACCTAATGGCAGGGAACACGGACCTGGAGAATCCAAAGGAGCTTTCTACACCCTCCCAAGAAGCCTTGGAATGCAGACACTCTGCTGCACCTCTTTGCTTTCCCAACTGCCCCTACGTTTAGCCCAAGTCCTCTCCCTTGAAATGCTCAGACACAAGACAAGAAAACAGGGACAAAAGATACATAGCCTTCTCTCACCATGGTCCCTGGAGTCCTTCAGCTTGGCTTCTCTGAGGTCTGTGCTGTGGATCTTGGAGAGGACTTCGCTCATGGCAGCATAAATAGCCCGCCGTTGGCTAGGCAGCAGTGTTGGCAGGGAGGCATCCCTGTAGACATGGCCAGCACAGTGCTCCATCAGGTAGAAAGGTGTGCCAAGGATACTGGGGAAGCAAGGTGGAACTGGTGTGTCTGAGGTTAATCCTGTTTCCTACCACTCAGCTGCACCTTGAACATGTCCCCAGACCTTACCTGCACAGCAAGGTGAGGAGCAGTCTCAAGAGCACTGCTCCCTGAGCGCTCCTTTAGCACAAGTCTGGGCAAACACTAATTAGATCAGTACAGTTCATGAGTGTACTGATTTAGGAGACTGAGCCAGGAGACACAGCAGCTCCTGTAGCAGATCCCAAGAGCACTCAGTGATACTAAACCACAGCTGAGTATAGCAAACGCCACCACAGCCAAGGGAAAGCAGAAGGGAGGGAGAATAACTGTAAACATCTCACCTCCACAAACCAGGAGTTTGCTAGGAGTTGCAAACCAGCAAGATCTCATGTTAAAAACCCACAGAATCCAGCACTGCTGCATATTCAGGGCAGGAACAATTACTCTCCTGTTTATTAAACACTGTTCCTCCCTGCTGTCTGCACATGCAGCCAGGCCAGGGGTCCTGCCAGGCTCACAACTGCTTTTGCATCCCTGGAGTCACCATGCCTTCGTGGTACAAGTCCACAAAGCCACCTGTTTGCTGCCTGAGGTCTCACACCTGATCCACCCTGGCATAAGTACTCCTCTCTTCTTCCTGGGCGAATGTGGCTGAAGCTATAAAGCCAAAAATGAAAGCTGAGGGACACGATTACCTTCTGTCCTCACACAGAGCAAGTACAGTAGGAACAGGAACACCAGCCTCAGAGAGTGCCTTCAGTACCCTGCCAGGGCAAGTCAGAGAGCTGTTTCAGCACAGAAAGGCATTATGGAATCAATACTAGAACTGTGTTGTTGTCAGGCAGATGTGCAATATCTAAAAGAATCAAGTGTTCAGTTTTAAATACATTAAAATGAGATGACTTGAGATAGGAGGAAGAAGCACACTAAAATCTTTGTATGGCCCAGAGCCCTGAGACCTATCCAACACACTCTGGAAAACACAACAGCCTCCCACAAGTGTCATGCTAGTCTGCTGCTGAGGCAGGGATCTCTGGCACAGCAAGCTGGTTTGCAGCATGACTCCACCAGCAAGGGCTTGCCCTCAGCTAGGCTTCTTGCTGCTCAATTGCAGTGTTGTTGAGCTGCGACCTCTCTCCCACTCCAGGTTCCAGCTGCCATAGCAAGATCCTACTTTCCCTGACATGCTGTGAGAGCTGTGGTGTGCTTTGTGGCTTGGATGAATCTGCAGAGTAGGAGTATGTGTTTCAAAGGCAGAGGGTCCTAACTGCACGCTCACCACCAGCTGCCTTCTCACCTGTATTCCCTTCCAACAGCGGGACCTGCAGGAAGCAGGCTGTCAGGGAGTTCCTTCTTCAGCACCAGAGAACGATCTCCAAACTTGACAAAATAGGTCCGGGTAGTCTGTCCACAGCCAAACTGCCGCAGCGTCAGTGGACCTGAAGAGTTGAGAGCAGAAAGAGGGTCAGCAGACAAAGCATAAGCTGGGATTACTTCTCACCACTTCTCCAAGTTTTACTTTCCATTCCTGTGCCTGTGCCTTACAGGTCAGGAATACTGCTGGTATTTCTTCTGCAGCTTTTCTCAATACCTCAGAAATAATGAAGTCTTAAACTGTTGATTTTTGGTCCAACAGTGGTGCGCCACTGAAACTTGAATGGCCGCAATGTTTGCTTGGAGATTAGGAGACTTTCATTAATATTGTTTTTCAGTCCATTTTTTTATACAACGGAAAGGGGCAATCACTCCAGGACATGTGAGCTTTCAGGCTGAAGAACAAAAGGTGCTGCAATACCTGTTGCCTGGTCGCTGAAAACATTTTCAAGGTACTTTTGCAGACGACCTTTTGGAATTTCCATGGTTGGTCCCACTGAATGCGTATAAGGAACAAACCCTTGTAAAGGAAAACCCAGATAGGTTTCCAGCTCTTTGAATGCTACTTCAGTATCATCAACCTGAAAGGAGAAGGGAGGGAGAAACACAGAATGATAGAAGATAAAATTGCCTAGAAAAGAAAGAGCTCCACACAGTTGTGCATTTAACTATGAGTCCAATGGCACTGCTACACTCAGACACACAGGGATTCACTGGTCAGCCCTGGCCAACACACAGTGCCATTACCAGCACTCACAGCCTCTCACCTTGGTCTCTGTCCCCAGGAGTGATAGTGGCACTGCCCGTTTGGGCTGGAGTAAGAGCTGGAATTCCCTGTGTGCCATCCTGGGGAGCAGAGTTCCCACCCGTCTCTGACTTATCCTTTCCCCAGTGGTCCCCTCACCAAAGTAAAATGCCTGAGCTCACTATCTCCAAATCCTGAGAGCTAACCATTCCCCTGATGACAGATACATGAAGGCTCAGAGCTTCCTTTGGAAGCTTTGGACTGAGAAACCATACCCTTGCCATGGTTGCACTGCTTTGTACCTTCACTGTTTTAATACCAAGTTGGGCTGCTGTTTTCAGGTTCTGGCTGCTGTTGTCGAGGAAGATGGATTCCTGAGGCTGAACATCCAAGCGCTCCAAGCACAGCTTGTAGATGCGAGGATCTGGCTTGCACTTTCCTTCCCGATAAGCTTCAACTATCTGTGGTGACAACCAATGGGTTATGCATGAGCCTGCTGTGACCACAAACATCTGTGCAGTTCTGGAAATGGAGGATAGCAGGGTGGGAGTGAGACTGACAGGCGCAGTAATTTGTGAAATAAAGGACACAGGGAACAGAGGGCTGACAGAGCTGGATAGGACATGATTCAAGTGACTGTGTGGGTGCCAACTGCCTTGGCTGTGGCTCCATCAGCTCAAATAAGCTAAACAGGACCAGCCAGTCCTTGGACGGAAGATATCCAACGAAACAATATCACAATATCATGATGCCGAAGACTCACTAGATGTGCCAAATGTGCTGAACCAATTACTCAGCACTAAGAAAGTTTTGGAGTGCACCACTCTATGGGAACTGTTGAGTCCCAGCCTGAGGCATTGATGGAGCACCTGGGGAAAGGAGCCGGTCAGCCCTGGGAGCACAGGTGAAGGCAATTCTCCTATGGGACCAGAAGGGGTGGAGCCTGGCTGCACCTCTTAGACCTCATTTAAGGGCTGACTGCTGCTGGGGAAGGATCTCTTCCTGGAGGTTTGTCTTTTGTGGAGTTTTCTTCTGTGAGCCTGGATTTTCAGAGATGGGTGAGCTGTCTTTTTTCCTTCCCTTATAATGCCTTTCTATTGTGTTTGTCCTGTTGTCATCATACATCTTGTATCACCATTCTACTGATATGTTTTGTGTGTGGCCCTTCCTTTTGTATCTTTAAGTAAAGAATTTCAGTTGCTCTTTTCTATAGACCTAGCTTCAGAAGTACATCTTACAATCCATCTGGGCTTACCACATCAAAATGCTTTTGATCCAGGGGCAGAAAGCTCTCTCCATTTGGCAGCTGGAAGCTGTTGCTTAGAAGAGCTGTCTTAAGACCTTCTGCACGGATACACTGTATTGCTTCTGCCATTATGGGGAGCTGCTTTATCATCTCATTTCTGATTAAGTGGGTGAGGAAAGAGTTCACTGGAACACAGATATTTGCCTGAGAAACCAGAGAACCCCCCCCAAGAATGGTAATTAGCCATATGCAGTTTTTAAGTGGGGAAGAAAATAGGAGTGGTTGGGTAGGTAGGCTGCATGATCATCTTATCTTGCTGTTCTACTTCCCTTGGCAGCAGAAGGCAGACAGTGAATCTCCCACCTAAAGTGCTTAGACCAAAGAAAGGGGCATTCTCAGATTACTGATTCTACAGAAGCAGCAAAGCTGAGGGGCTGATTTGGGGAATGAGAAATGCACTAAGGCTGTGCCTGTCATGGAATCCAGGCAGGTTGGAGATAAACATTGGGGTACTATTTAATAGGCAGGAAAGGAATCTGCATTTTAGTCTCAGCTGGTTCAAAAAGACTGCATTAAGAAGATTCTGACATGATGTTCCTGGATCTGGCAAACAAAAGCTACAGTGGAGGGACTTCTGCTGGTCTTAAGAAATCTCCACTGAGACCACAGTCTCTGCCCATCGAGCATGTTTGTGCACCAACTAGCAGCAAAAGCCTTTCAGATGCTCTCTGATTTGTGCTCCTTGGTATCAGAAAGCTATGAAATACAGAAGAAGCTGGTGGAAGTGAAGGCATATTCTGCTCTCCATCCTGCCTTGGCAGCAGCATGATAACAGCAATGAGCTGCCAGCCCTGGTGAAACAGCGATGCTTCCTTGGTGGTACACCCAAGATTTCCTTTAAAATGTCTATGCTCACTGAACCACCAGCTCCCTGCATTGCAGGATCCCATTTCCCTGTAGTCAGGAAGCACAAGGAGAGGAACGGGGATGTGGCTTACAATCTCAAAGCACTGCTGTCCCAATTCCTCCAAAAATTCCACAGTCGTCAGCTCTCCTCTTGTGTACTTGAGAGAGGGACTGTTTTCCCCTCCAGACAGCAGAGCTTGCTGGACAGTGCCGGCTGGAATACAATTCTGGGCCTCCCAGTCTATATAGAGAAAAGTAAGAAAGCCAGGAGAGAGCACACATGGCATCGACAGAACTGGGAAATAAGCCTGAAGCTCCTCTACAGCTCTGAAATCTGATGTGTAAGACCAGCACTCGTGAGAGCTGGTGTGATGGGCCTCATCTTTACTGGTGTGGTGCCCTTGGGGTGAAAACAGCGTGTTCTGTAGGAGTCCTGCAGGTCAGTTTTACCCCCAGCTGTGCTTGGGCCCTGACCTGCAGATGCCAACACAGCTGTCAGCTCTAGCACTTCTGATGGTGCAACTGGGAACGTTGGGCAGCACCACCACCACATCACTGCATGGAGGTGTCCAATGGAGACGTGAAGTGCGTTTTGTGTACGTGTCCAGGAACCCAGAGCAAAGGAGATGTGAGCATACGCACCTGCAGCTGTGTGCTGGGGGGACGGGAGCAGCACTCCGCTCGCATCAAAGATGACCGCTCCATAGGAGCTCCAGCCTGACCGCCTCTGCAGCCACAGCCCCGGGGACCGCAGGATCCCGGCCCAGCGCAGGGAGGCAGCGCTGCTCAGGTACATGCTGGGACTGAAGGGAAAATGGTGTGAAACCCACTGAGAACACAGCTTGCACCAAGCGTTTGTGGCCCACAGATTGCAGCGTTTCCCCTCTGGGAAAAGAAAACTGGCGTGGCGGGCCCTGAGCGGTGAGATGGGGAAGCAGTGGGGGAGGAAGTGCTTTGGTGGCGTTGTGGCTGGAGGGGACACAGCCTGCTCCTTTGTGCAGCGTGCTGCTGTGCTAACGGGGCCTGCAGCTGTGCTACAGCCAGCTGTGACAGGATGTCGCCCTCCCACCTCTCTGAGCCGTCCTCCCTCTCCGCAAGCACGAGGCCTGGCGGCACGAACGGACAGGGCCGCCTTCGGACCCTGAGCTCCGACCGCAGCCCGCGCCGAACGGGCCTCGTCAGGCAGCGCGGCGCCAACTCTCGCGAGAACTCACGGTCAAGTCTCGCGAGGAGCAACCGAGCCGAGCCCACTCTGAGCCCCCTCCTTCGGCTCCTTCCGGCTCCGTCCGGCTCCCTCCGCCGCCCTCCTACGTCATCGCGTCGGCGGCGTGACCCGCGGGGTGAGAGGGCAGAGGTGCGCGAGGCGGAAGCGGCGCTCAGTCTCCGTCGGGCCGGGAGCGCGGCGCGGCGGGGCCCGCGGTGCCGGGCCCATGAGCGTGTCGCTGGTCGTGATCCGCCTGGAGTTGGCCGAGCTCTCTCCTCTGCCCGCCGGCTTCGCCTACAGCGCGGCCGGTGAGTCGGAGCCCCGGGGCCGGGAGCCCCTCGGCGGGGTGGGGGCCGGCGCCGCGCTCCGGCTGTCCCCGCCTCAACGCTTATCTCCTCCTACGCAGCTCCGGAGATGGCCGCGGAGAGCAGCGGGGCGGTCCCGGCCTGCTTGGAGGGGAAGGGTCCCGGCGAGAGGGCGGCCATCCTGCACCAGCACCTGGGCCGCAGGGAGATGACCGACATCATCATCGAGACCATCCAGCCGCGGGCAGGTACCGGCACGGGGGGGAAGCTGGGAGGCAGGAATGCGGGTGTGCCGACACTTGTTGCCATGGGAGGAGATGTCTGCCAGCCAGGCAGACTTTGAGAGAGGCAGAGCTCGGACCGCCCAGGGAGGTGACAGAGTGTCCTCTGGAGGTACTCAAAACCTACTGAGGAGTTTTCCTGTGCAGTCTGCAATTGGGCCTTTGCTTTAAGGGGAGCTTAAGAGGTCCCTTCCAGCGCCTGAGATTCTGTCGTGCTGTGGAAGCTGTCCTGGTTGCACTGCTGATAGCAGCCCATGTTGGGTCTCCTCTGGCATAGCAGAGCTCTGAGTTTGCAGAGTGTTTTGTCGGGCTGCGCTTAGAGAACTGCAGACGTTCCTATGTGTGGTTAGTAATCAAAGCTTTTGTTTGGAAAGGTGAAGCAAAAGCTGCCGTGGAAGGAAGAAAATCTTCAGAGGCTGTGGCTGAGGACAAGAATAAACAGGACGATCAAAACAAAGAGCGTGAAGCTGCTCCGGACTCACCTTCAAAACAGCTCCCCGACCAGATTTCCTTCTTCAGCGGGAATCCATCAGTTGAAATCGTTCATGGCATTATGCATCTGTACAAAACAAAGTAAGAATGCTTGACTAATTGCAGCTGTAGTGGGAACGGCACTCATGAGTAACAAACAAGGTCATCCGGAAGGGTGAGGCGGTCACCCTGGGGCTGTGGCTCCTGAGCTGGCTGTGCAGGGACAAACAGGAAGGGTGGCTTACACACACAGTGCCATCAGCCTTGGGGAAGAGCTGGGGCTTGGGTCTTCTGGCAGTGGGCAGCGCTTCTACAGGCAGAGTGCGTGCCAAGGAACTGTAAGAACATGAGGTGAATGTGGGTTCCTAACTGAGGGATCTCAGAGTTAAACTGTTATCTCTCCAGGGTTTTGGCTGCATGCCTGGGGAGCTTCTGTGGAGTGGGAGCTTTCATCCTGTATTTCAGGGGTCACAGTTCCACACTCTTCCCTTCTAATTGCATGAGAAATTCCATTTCAGGTCTTCCTGGAAGCTATCAGACACAAAAAGGAGCATTTGAAATGGTAGCAAATGTTGTTCATTTGTTAAAGGAATAGTTGTGAGCATCTGTGACTTGCCAGGTTCAGTTCTTCTTTAGAGAAGAACAGATGACAAAATACTCCTGACAAAGCCACTGTTGATTGAAGCTGCCCATTTTAGTACTTTTCTGAGGAGTGATGGTTTCATGTGGGTGTTTTAGGCTCCTACCTCATCCTTTTCCTTCTTAGCATTCACAAATGTGCAAAAGAGGGTTTGGATTGGCAACAAAGTTATCCTAGCAACGGCAGTTGTTGGAAGTGTGGTGTACCCAGCTTTGTCCTCCGCTGAATGCTGTGGTGCTGTGTAACTGCTGTCTTACAGTAAGATGACCTCCCTAAAAGAAGATGTGAGGCGCAGTGCCATGCTGTGTATCCTCACAGTCCCTGCCACGATGACCAGTCACGACCTGATGAAGTTTGTGGCTTCCTTCTATGAAGTAATTGAGCACATGAAAATCATCCGAGACTCCACTCCCAACCAGTACATGGTGCTGATCAAGTTTAGCTCCCAGGTAAGAGCTGGAAGCCCTTTTGCCATAGAAGGGACTGCAGTTATAGCTTTATAAGCCTTATAGCTGCTGTGTAGGAGGGCAGTCCTTTCTTGTTGCCCAGCACTTTCCTGGGGCTACTGACTGAGATTTATCCCACACCTTGTGTGTCATGTTCTGTGTCCCCTATTTCTTGTTGGTAGGATATTTAAAACTATTAAGCACATAGAGACAAACCACCTCTGCAACCTCAGAGCATGTTTGCAGAGAGAGTGGTGTCGTGCTTTGCTGAGCAGAAAGAATGCAGCCAGTGGCACTTCATGTTTTAATACACTTTTCTGAGGAGTGAGGTGATGGCTTAACTGCTGCCAGTACAGTGTGAAAAAGAAGCCTGTCCCAAAATGCCTGGGGGGTGAATGGATCACTGGGTAACACAGGGTGCTGCTTACAGGTATCCCCCCACTACGACCTATGTGGAATCTCACCTGTACCTTCCTTTATGGGGCTTTGAGAGAAGCTGTGGTCAGCTCTTTCCCTAGCTCTGAGTGCTGCGTAAGGCGTTTTCCATGCTTGTTGTGTAGATGCAGTATTGGAATGCAATCTGTTCTATATTATATGCAATCTTCTAACTATCTGCAGCAGTTGCAGAGATGTGTTTTGCATACTGCTGCATAACATATAATGGGCACATACCTAGTGCTGAGCAGC
>PPHD01016890.1:0-10876 GCA_002909625.1 Bambusicola thoracicus
AAGGAATGCTGGATATGGGGAAGAAAAAGGAGAAATGACAGTGCTTTAGTTATTGTCAGCTACTTCCTTTGCCTGGTACAATTCTTCCCTTACTAAGCTCTATCAGTACAAAAAAAACCCTTAAATTTGCATTCCAATTCTCAAAATGGCTCTGGCTTTTTGACAGAGGTTAAGGAGTTTGGTTTTCTTTTGTAGTACAGTGAGAGCACCAGAATTTAGCATCAAACAACAGTTCTCATTAATAAGAGAATTTCAGTCGTTGTATTCTTTCATGCAAGCACTAACATTCTTCTCGTTTTGTTTTCTAAAGGAAGTGTGCCTTACAGTGTTTTCTGAGCACAGGTTTGTTGAAAAAAACAATTTATAACATGGATTCTTAAAACTTGCATCACAAAGCAAACCTAATAGCCAGGAAATTCATTTGCCCCTAAAATGCATATATTGATTTATTATATGCATTTGTTTTTTAAAGACAAAAGGGGAAATTCCTAAAGTCCAATGCCTGGAAGAAATAAATTGTAGGTGGAAGCATGAACAGCTACATCAGATATATAGCACAGTTGTGAATCACTGCATGTTCCTGAAGCTTAGTGATCAGAGAGATGCAACTCTGAGGAGTGTGCTACTGATCATATGAAACAGTTTGGTTTTGAAAAAGAGAAAAAAATCCATATGAACGCGTTCCATAGAAATAAAGAAAAGAAATCTTTGGGAGAAGGAAACTGATATGTACTTACGTTTCCTTATGAACTCTACTGCTTCCAGTCTAGCTGTGAGAAACACAGCCTCAGTCTTTTTCTGTCTCTGATGTAGGATTACTTTAATTTGCTTCTCAGATAGGTCTTTTAGAATTTGGGAGCGGGGATTAGGAAAAGTACGATACTGATCAGTCTTTCTGTAGCTTGCATTGCCATTGCAACGTTCATATCTGAACTGGCAAAAGCATAGCAGTGCATTGATCCGTAATGAGTACGTTTGACTGCCAGCAGACCCCACCACCTTTTTATTTCCCCAGAACTGGGGTCTGTGGTAAGTCAAAATGCAACAAGTGTCCGTATGACAATGAAGGAGAAGGCAGAAGAAACAAGAGCCCAATGATAGATAGTAAAGGTGATTTACTCACTAGGACCGCTGATTTCAGCTGCTGAACACCTGCAAAATAGAAATTGCTGTTGTAACACTGTTATGTTTTTTTCAGTCTGTTCGGGCAAATTTATTCCTCTTTTTCATTTGCGCAGAGTGGGTGCTGTTTGGCATTCCTTTTATTCCTTGATCCTGTAAAACAAGTTAGTTCAGCTAAACTCGGATATTTAAAGAAATGTTACTTTATTGCTTATTGTTGAGGCTTCTGAATTTCGGTATCGCCTCTCCCACCCCTTTTCATTTTTTGTTAGTGTTTTCTGCCTGAAGGTTAGAAGAGGCTGACTGTGCTGGAAGTGACTGCCGTGCCTTTTGATTATTCATGGACAGTAATAGAAGGCACTTAAAAAGAACAATGAAATTGCTTATTTTTGTGATGGGCCATCTGTTGAATTGTTTTTTGCAACAATCACACAATAGTATCTATGTCATATCATTCTATTTTCAACAGCAGCTGATTATGTATAGTTGGCTACTTGTCTTTATTTCCGAAGTCCCGTGACCATTTAAATTCACCTCTGCAAACCTTTGCCTCAAAGGTAATAGAAATGTAAAACAGCCGGTGTGTATTGCCTTTGTTTTCTGGTTTTTCTTCTTTCACGTTGTTTCCAATTGATTAGGCCTCTTAAATGTTTAGATCTGTTTTCTGTGTTTCCCACCTGTAGTTTTACAATAGAAGTTAACATGGAATCGTTTAGCAATTGGTAAAGATACGGTGGAGTTCTGTAATAAAAAGCAGGCAAGTTTTGAAAGGCTGTGGTACATTCACTGCTTATTAATTATCCCTTTTATTTTTTCTCACCAAGCAATAATTAGAATCTTTCTCCGTGGCTTTCACTAACAAGCATTTTTTCTAGCTATAAAGCCACTTGCAATTCTATTGCGGCAGAAGCTGAAAGCAGGACAAAACAAATGTGTTGTCTTCCGCAGGTCACTGACATTGCTGATGCCATGATTCTCAAGCAGCTTTTTGAAAACTTGTTCCAAAATGGGGTTGTCGTTGTGGCAACATCTAACAGGCCGCCAGAAGGTAAAAACAAACATGCTACTACTGTTAACCAGGTACAAGAGTGGTAGGATATTCAGTACTAATGAGCTCACTAGCCTTCAAAAATCTGACATACTCCAATTTGTCTCCTCTTTTTTGTTTTTTGTTTTTTTTTTTTGTTGTTAAGGAAGAAAGGTTTATCACTACATCTTACTCCTTTCTCTTCTTCATGCTGAACTCCTCTTCCCCTTCTACTTCTGTGGTTGTTGATTTTCTACACTCTATCCAAACTAGTGGGCGGAGGGCATTTAGGAATGGGGATGGGTGAAATCTTGCTTCTGTTTGGGAGTTTCCAGGGCAGGAAAAGATCATACCCAGTGGAAAAGAGATGAAGTGAGACAGTTTGTCTCCTAGTTTGTAGCTAGCAAACTGCAGACCTTCTACACCAGCTCAGGGGAGGAGGATGCCCCTTTCTTAAGAAACCATTTTCACAGCCTAGTGTGAGGTCATTCGTTGGGAAGTACTTGGAGAGTTGTTTCCATTTCTAACAGTATTTTTAGAGTGTGACTAGATAGATCTTTCTAAAAGCCCTCAAATCTTCATGGGTTTTCACCAAACAATAATTGTCTTTTTTTTTTTACATCATAGTGTAGCATATATAGTGTTTTGTTATAGCGTAGCATTAGTAGATAGCGTAATGCATGATTTCTATGCAGCTTTTATGACAGTTCAGATTAATAGCAAATGTTTGCAAAGCATACTAAAAGGTTACAACATTTACTAAGTACCACTTAATTTTTCTATCCAAATAAATTAGGTAAAAGATAATCACTACATTTTTTTTATCTTTAAAAAGACAAGAAAACAATCAAATACTGCTCCTGAAAGGCAAGATAATTTCCCGTTAGGTTATTTTCCTTTTTTTTTTCTTTTTTTGAGAAAACAGGATAAAATCAGAACTAATATAGCTAAGTGAACTGCAGATAAACTCAACACTGGAGCCTCGCTCACTTGGGATCCATCCTCGTGTTTGTTGAATCACTACTCTCTGAAGTTCAGGAGAAATCCTTATAATTTGGGTATTCCACCTTACATCTTAACTTGTCAATTTGTGACCATTATTGTCATGTGACTGTTTTTTAGTCCGTATTTAGTCACTGTGTCAAGCTGAACAGCATTCATCTCTACTACCTACTCAGCAGAGAACATCATAGAATCATAGAATAGCTTGGGTAGGAAGGCACCTTAAAGATCACCCAGTTCCTGCTGTGGGTAGGGTTCACATCAGCGAAGGCTTCTCCACAAATGAGCAGTATTGCTGTCCAGACACTGATCATTGCTTGGTGGTGGTTGGTTTTATTTTGTTTGTTTGTTTTCCTTGTACTACTTCATATTCGTAAATGCTTACAGTGTGTGTGTCTGAAATTCTTCCACAGGAAGGAGTGCTGGATTAATGCCCTGTGTTGTGTCAAGGTTTAAGAATGAATTAAGAAATTCTCCTATTGTAGATAGAAAAGAAATAAAAAAAGTGGCTTTTCCATTAGCAAGCAGATGCATTCAGCAGCTGACCATTGGTGATGTGTTTAACCATGTTAGAATTCTGTCCCAGTGGAATATGAGGGGAAATACTGAGGTATAGTATATGAGGAATTCTGGTTTATTTTCATCACCGAAATTACTGTTTTTTTGCTCATCCTCACAAAATAGGCATAATAATTCTTTTATGATTACGTTGGACAGTTGAGTAGTTTTTCTAAGCACAGATCTTCATTCCACTGCCCAAAAAACATCCTAATATTTTTTGTATTCGGTTGTATTTTAAGCAACTTCACATAAGGGTGTTTTTTGTTTATTTGTTTTTGCCTTAGAGACATCTGTTCTTGTCCCTTTGGAAAAAGAGTGTACCTGGTAGAATTGCTAAAGGTTAAAGTTTACGAAAGTACACTGAAAAAGAATTATACTAACTTTTTAAATACAAATTGCTTGTTTTTAGTTTAATCTGAGTCTTTCCTTTCTACCCAATAATTTATATTTAGCACTTGAATAGTGACAGCCCTATAACGGTGTATTTTGAGCATTACAAATCATTTTTGTATCCTTTTTTTTTTTTTCTAACAGACAGAGGCCTTCTTCTGCTAAAATCAGTTATCTCATTAGAGATGTCTCATCTTTTACTCTATACCATTTCCAGACTTTCTAAGGATGTCCCTTTCTTGAGAATGTCATG
This sequence comes from Bambusicola thoracicus, assembly GCA_002909625.1. Lineage (NCBI taxonomy): Eukaryota > Metazoa > Chordata > Aves > Galliformes > Phasianidae > Bambusicola > Bambusicola thoracicus. The sequence continues at coordinate 4,356 of PPHD01016890.1, forward strand.
AATTTTCATAGAGTAAGAGAACAGGAATCAATTTCAGCTTTCCTTTTTCCACTTCTGTTCCTTATCTCTCTAGCAACATAGTTTTATTTGCAAGTCTAAAAGACAAGCTCACATTGTTATTAAGACTAAGTAGCAAAACTGGTACTTATTTCCTTTCTTTCAGATCTCTATAAAAACGGTCTTCAGAGAGCTAATTTTGTACCATTCATTGCTGTGCTGAAGGTAAGGAGAATCACTTTATAAATGCTTTTCAATTTTGCCTGCTGTATTAATCAATTTGATTTGGACGGGATTACTTTGATACTACTTAGGCTGCTCTGAAAGTAGTGCCTCCTACTTATTTCCATGGGAACTACAACAGATACAAAGGGCACGATAGCAGTATTTGATGGAGCAAATTCTCAACTACAAAACACTACAAAACATACTTGCCATCGTTAGCTATGCATTTCTGCCAGCAATGAACAAGAGCCTGCATGCCGCACTCATAAAAGTTTGCACCAGTGGAGGTGACCAACCGTTTCACAACTGCTATGATGGCATTGTTGCTAGGAGAATGTTGCCCATACAGTCCATCTGTCATCATCCTGAACAGATGGAAGTCAGTAGGCACCAAATCTGGACTATACAGTGGATGTGGCAGAACAGTCCAGCCAAGATTGACAGCATTCTCCATGGTCTTCGGAGTGGTACAGGGCCTCGTATTATCATGTTGCAAGAGTAAGTCCATCTTCTCTGGAAGTTCAAGCCTTCAGCTTAGTTAGCACTGTGACATACTGGTCAGAGTTGATGGCTTGTTCAGGTTGCTGGAAATCCCAAAGAATAATCTTTTTCCTGTCTCAATACACATTACACTTCACTTTACCCACTGAGAGCTGCATCTTGAAATTTGATAGGGAATTCATATGTCACCACTCCACGGACTGCTGTTTTCACTCTGGCTTGTAGTGATGACACCATGTCTTGTCACTGCTAATGATATACTCCAGGAAACTGTCACCTTCAGCCTCATATTGGTTCAGTAGGTCCTGATAAACTTGTATACAGTGTTCTTTTGGTTCCTGTGTGAGCATCTGTGGGACCCACCTGGCACAAACTTTGCAATATTCCGACGCTGCAACCATCATTTCAAATGCATTGAAGCCACTATTCAGTTCTGTACACAGTTCCCTGGTTGTAATCTGCCGATTTGCATGGATGAGCTGATCAAGATGCTCTTCATTTTGTGATGTGACAGTTGTGCATGGCCATCTGGAGCATGACTTGTATTTCACATCATTGTTGCCAATGCTGAAACGCACTACCTGCTACTTCACTGTGCTCACATCCACTGTTTGGTCTCCATCAAGGTTCAGCATGCATCAGTGAATGTCAATGGGTGCCATCTTTTCTGCACAGAGGAATTCAGTGCTACGTCTTTGTTTCATGTGCACTTCCATGTCAGACACCGTTCTGTCAGACTGCCCCTCTGCTGCCATCTGTCACACGGCAGCAACGTGTAGTGGGATATTGGTGGGTGCATTCAACCTCTTCTGCCATATCCTCAACATCTGCCTCCACCAGCATGGACCAACATAATGACATAGGAGGCATTACTTTTGGAGCAGCCCCTGTAGTTTCCAGATAGAATGCATATGCTTGGATCAAAAATAATTGAAAGTGAGGCAAAAAGGAAATTTTCCTCTCTAGAACAGACATAGTTCCAGAACAGGACATTTAGTACGAAAAAAAGTTTGCATTTTTGGCTGAAGCAGCAGAATTTGTTTGGATGGGACTTTCTTACTGTCGTGTGACACAGTAATTCCTGTAACAGTGATACAGTATTATACTCGTGGACATTTTACACTATACCAAGAAAACTCGATATTCTTCTGGTTTAAAGAAATTAGTATTGTGCATGTGCCTTTGAACTACCTTGTTCTGGGTCTGTACATTTTTTCCACTCGTGTTGAAGTGCACTTCTGAGCCTGTATTTGCAAGGCTTTGTGTGATGCCCAACAAGTAGAAGTTCTAAAGCAGACTCCCTGGGGTGTGACAGGCATGAATTTCTTCGTTTAGGTGAAAAAATGGGGCGTACTTCTTAATGTGAGTAATACAGTCATTCAATTTGCTTTTAGAAGAATATATGCTGAATTCACATTTAAAGTTCTGGACGACTTGTAAATCTTTCTAATTCCCAAACAGTGAGTGTATTGTTACATTACAGAGGGCTAGCCTGCATCTGGTGGGGTTAGCATACAGCTCCTGTATTTGGGTCTGTCTGGTCTGACATGACGTGTACAGTGCAAATAACAGCACTTCCTTTCTTCACAGTAGCACTGCCAGCATAAACACATAAATAAGGTGAACTATATCAATATCTAAGAAGAGAGGAAAGGTAGAAGTTGAGGTCAGGTTTGGATTAATGAGGAATTTGGAGTTGCAGAATAGATAGATTGGTTGGATATTTCTGCTAAGGTGGTCAGCAGTGAGGTAGTTAAGTGCCTTGGACTTTCAGTGGGGCATGCTGGAATCATGAGATTACTTAATTGCCTAAGCACCTTTGAAAATCCTATCTGATGTTGACATTTGAACAATTACCATGTTCAAAAGTTAATATGCCGTTGACACAGGCAACTCTACATATCTCAGAATGGCTGTATATAAAGTCAGGGAGGTTACCACTGAAAGTGGTTCTTAACAGGGTGGCTTTAAAAACGTAAGAAATGTAAAAACAAGTGAACAACTATAACCACTTTAGATTCTTGAAAAGACCTTATTTTGTAGCTGACTATTTTAGCTAACCTATCGTGTAGCTGCACGATAGGTTGTAATTGTAGAACATTTTCAAGAAGAGTAATAATTTTACATATATTTGCTTTTTGAAATGCAGCATCATTCTCAGTCAGCATCAGTGACAAATCTTTCTTTTCCTTGCTGTTAACCCATCTTTTCTATGTATTTTTCCTGGTTAGCTCTTAGTTTTCTACCTTGATGAATGTAAAGCTCTTTTATTTTGTTTATGATCATACTTAACAAATATCTATCATGCATGCTTATCTGTAGTTTGCTTTTACTTTTCCTTTGGCTAGCAGAAGAAAAAAAATAGAATGTAATTTACAAATATGGAATGTCTCATTAGGACTGGGAAAATAAATGTTTCAAAAGGACCTCGTGGATATGGTGCTGACAGAAACCCTAATGATTGGTGCATTGGATAGTGATAGAACAATGGGAAATGGTTTTAAACTAAGACAGGGGAGTTTTAGGTTCGATATTAGGAGGAAGTTTTTCACCCAGAGGGTGGTGACGCACTGGAACAGGTTGCCCAAGGAGGTTGTGGATGTCCGATCCCTGGAGGCATTCAAGGCCAGGCTGGATGTGGCTCTGGGCAGCCTGGTCTGGTGGTTGGTGACCCTGCACATAGCAGGGGGTTGAAACTCGATGATCATTGTGGTCGTTTTCAACCCAGGTCATTCTATGATTCTATGATGATTTATGATGGTTTAGAACTGCAACTGAGGATCGAGTAATGTGAAAAGGAATAAGTAGCACAACATAAATGAGAGATGCACAGACATTACCATAATAATGAGTGAAAGGGGAAACGAAGTTTCAATATTCTACTCAGAAGCATGTTTCTAAAATTCTGGATTACTTATTTTTTCCTCCCTATGTCTTTGTGTTTTAATACATCTCTAAATGTACCTGCCTTTAGCATAAGTGTTCAGTAAGTGTTACCAAAATAATCTGATTCTTTCCCAAAACATAATGTTTGAAAAGTGGATCAGATGAAGCTTATCAACAAATGTTTCTCTGACCTTAGCTGGAAATTGGAAGGGTGATGACAAGTCATTAAAAACAATAATAATTAATAAAATTTCTAAGTCTACATTTTGAATTCAGAACATTAGAAACAGGCACTAGAAACCACATGAATTGAATGTATTTTAAAGTAAGATTTTAACAGATGACCATTACATTACAAAGGCCTGGATATAAAGAAACCCATCTTCTGGTTGTGGTGGCCTGAGAAGTGCAGATTTAGGCCTCCTCCAGGTGCATACAATCTGCATCATGTACCCCTGTATCTTTTCTCACTGCAGCGGTGCTACTGCATGAAAGAGCTTCCTCAGCTGTTCAGAATTCCATGTGTGTCTTTCGGAAGTGGAAAGATGATATTTTTTAGAGTTCTGAATGAAAATATAATGGAAAAATACTACATCGGGTACTGGCAAATCTTTGATTTACTACCTTCTGTAACTTCAGCTCATTCTAAGCCATATGTGTCTGTGTTATTTTTATTGTAATCTTACCTGTTTACTTCAAGTGGCTTTGGCAATTTGGACTAACTTCTGTCTCACTTCTCTTGGGATTCAGAGCCTCCTGCCCTGCCTTTGCTTGGGATTTGGCAATGTTTTTTACTTTCTTTCCTGTCTTTTGTGACTGTAAATCTTAAGATAAGGCCTTAGCACTGGAAGTAATTCAACATATGAGTCTATAATTCCTTTAAATCATCTTAGCAAGAAAGGATGAATGGAAGATATCAACAGTGTTTCTGTGAAGAGGTATTTCACTTGAAATGGTACCGTTCTCAGGGTGTTTCTATTCTACAAAAATGAAGTAAGTAGCTCCTAGATACCCTGATAGCTGTAGCAAAACTCTTTTTCCCTGTCTTCGTATGATAGTGAAATGGTTTCCATCTTAAATCTAGAATTGTCTATTTTCATCTTTGATTTTTTGGGGTTTATTTTTGTTTGTTTTTTATTCAGATTACATAGTTCTTGTGTCTGTGTTTGGGTTCCTGTTTCTCACAAAGACAATTGTAAGCCAATTTCTGTGTGGTTTATGGAAAATGTACCTTGCAAAGTTTCTTCACGTTGCTGTTCTAGAAGGTAGACTACTGGGGGCACGTAGTTGCTGCATGCCTACAGTGGGAGTTGTAATTGGTAAGTGACGTTTTTTTAGGCCCACGTGAAAGGTGCAGGTCCTATAGCCTGCACCTGTAGTTCAGCACATGGTCCCCTCTGCAATCTGCATTTATCCCAGAGTCCTGATCCTTTAAAATCTTATATAGCCTGGGATCTAAATTTTCACTGATTATTTCACGCTGTAACCTGGAATCGTAGTTTTCTTAAATAGGGAAATACTCTTGGTTGATTGGTTTGTTGTGGCTGAAATTCTTTGGGGTGGAATATTCTTTATAGAAGGGCTTAGATTCTGCAACAGATAGGAGTGCTTCTCCAGTCTATGCAATTTTATTAAAAATACAGCTTTTCAGAGATAAGTATTAGGAAGGAAAAATCTTTTAATTCTGTAATTGCAATTAGATTCAGTCCCTTCTGATTGAGCTTTTAATCTTGCGGCATCTCTTACTGAGAATTTTGAAGTGCATGGAACTCCTTAGTGATTTTTAATAAAGGCAGTTCTTGACTAGAAAACCCTGTGTACCGGTTACTTTGATCAAGTGCTTGGAGCAGAAATGTTTCCAACATTATTAGTTTAAAGCAATAGGAAAATTTGAAAACTTTCTCAACATGTTAACGTTGGTTTACAAATAAAGCCAGGCATCCTTAACAACTTGATGTAAGATCAGAAGTGAGGCTTTTCAGAAAAGAAAAAGTAAAATTTAATTTACTGGTTTGGCAGTAATTTGGTATGTTTAGTTTTTATGGACATTTAATGAAGATATTTACCCTGCTCTGGAATCCTAATGCAGTGGCTTCTTCAGGGAAACACTTTTCCTCAAACAGTTAGCTGCATATCAACTAAAATGTTAAAGTAGTGGTTCTTGTATTTGCAAAGATTTCATGGAGCTGTAGTATGAAGTTTTAAAATGTCAAGCCAAGTCAAAATATTGAATACATACCTTCACCATATTGTCAGATTTTCTTCCTAGAATAGAACTGAAACTGCACAAAGTTCCAACTCAACGTCAGGAGGTTTTAGGGGCTTTGATAGCCTGAGTATACCTTTAAAAGGTACAGATTTAAAATTATAGTAACAATAAAAGCCAGCTGACTTTGGTTATCTCTATTGCTTGAACTAAAGGTAAAGAAGCAACCAGAAGTCTGATTTCAGTAGGACAGGAAATTACTGTAAGCTTTCTATTGTTAACTTCATTTCATTATTTCGTTACAACTGTTTGGTTAAAATGGCTGTTAACAGCAAGCATGGTAAACACCTTTCAGATAGAAAGCAGCGTCTGTATATGTTGTGTTTATTATTTGCCTCAGATTGGGTTGGTGATTATTTATTGACATTTTTGTCTGCTCCGGTGAGTTTTAGTTAAAATATACTCTCTCTTCCAAAGCAATAAATGGAGAGATGGAAAACTGTTTTCACTTTTCAGTAACTTACATGAAATAGGTGAAAATATTTAAAACATTTTGAGCTGTCCCTGAGGAAATTGGTGTGAGTTAGCTTTGTACAAAGGCATTTGGTAGATATAAAATTTCTTTGATTGTGCATTCAGCTTTTGTCCAACCACCTGTGCTGGAAATACAGGGATTTGTTGAGTGGCGGATCTGCTCATTTAACAA
>PPHD01016891.1:0-15334 GCA_002909625.1 Bambusicola thoracicus
CACGTTCTCGGCTGAGCTTGGTTTCCTGGAATAGACTGTTAACCTTAAAAAGAATAAAATATGAAATAGTAATGTCTGTCTTGTGAATGCGGTACGCTTCATATTTTTCAGTGCTAGGTTCCTAACTCAAGGCAAAGAGAGATGTGAAAGACCTAAGAACAGAACCCGCTGGCCGTATCGGTATAAATACTGTAGAATCCTACTCTGTATATACTGCAGAAGGAAATGAATTTAACAGTTTCCTCTGAGCACTAGTACTGTCTTTTATATGAAATGCATAGGCTTTCATATTTTTACTGAATGCGTGCATTAATATTCTCATTTTGCATTTAACTGCTTCGCTAAAATGTTTTTTTCTTCTTGCCTTCCCCTTTAAAGACTTCTTCCATCTGAAAAAACGTTGGTGACATTTCACAGTGTTCACTTTCCCTCTTGCGATGGAACTTGCAGCCTGCATGCCCGTTCTGAGGTTAGTGAAGTGCAGAAGTACAGTTACATAAGGGTTGCTTTTAGTAGGATGCACGCATACTTTCTTCTCTCCTGGCGTTAGGGATCCTATTCACGCTTGCAGTTATGAGTAACAAAAGGTAGTCTCAGATCGAACCCTTTCCACAATGGGCTCTTCAATCTGTGCGTCTTTTGTTTTTGACAGCAAATAACATCTATTCTCTTCTGAGCTGTTTTCTTAAGCGTTTGGGAAAAGAGAAATTCCTTCCCCAGCCCTGACCCCCCTCTCCCTGGGCATCAGAGCTGGAGCTTGCCAGGCATGCGGCAGCGGAGCTTTGTGTTGCTTGGAGGGGAGACCCGAGCCTTAGGAAACCGTCGGTGCATACTAAGTCCCTCGCTCACTGAAAGCCTCAGTTACCGTGAAAATTAAACGTTTCCTATTGAAAGGAAGTGGGGGAAGCCGATTGACAGCGGCGCTCGTCCGCCATCTACTGGGGGAGAGCGCTCGGGCTTCCCCCAGGCACAGCTCCGGCCGCGCCGTCATGTAACGCGCTTTGGTGCGGCGTTAGGGCTGCGGAAGAGTTTGTAACTACGACTTTACCCAATGGAAGTATGACATCGCGCAGGGATTCTTTGTCTTGTCGTGCCTCTTAAATTTTACCGTTAGTGTTAATTAAAAAAATTAAAAACGCTTTAGTCGTATGTTCCGTTAGGTTGTCGTAGTTACTTTATTGCATAAAAGCATAAAAATGAGGAATGGAACAACTTCTTCAGGTGCTGTCGTTAGGTGTGGGAGATTCCTATCTACGAAGCGAAGGCACATTGCTATTCCTGCAGAAGAAACCTGGCTTTTTGGCTTGTGATGCGAATGGAGCCCGAATACGCACAGGTGTGCCTGTGCACCTCCTCATGCACTGCAGTGGTTCGGAGGGCTGCACCCACAGCTGCGTGCAAGATTAAAGCAGCGTTCTGAAAATCTACAATTACTATGGTAACTGCTTAGTAAATAGCAGCGAAGGATGGCACAAACCTCAGCTGCCTTCCCAGAGCTTATGTAAGGGATGCTGCAAGCAGGCTTAGCCCAGCTCCTCCAGGAAAACAAAGTCTTCAGAAGAATGTCTTAATTTTGTGTGTTGGGATATCACATTCCCTTTTCAGTTATGTTCTCTTCCAAACGTTCTGTTTGTGCGTACCTGGAGGGTAATGCTCAACTCCTGATTAAATAACGCGCGCGTTCATATTGGACTTTAAATCTGACACAGTATGCCACCAGCACAGTGATGCATTTATCTCAGTAGAGTGAAGATGGGGTCATGGCTGGCAACAAAATACTAGCTTTTAAAAGATGTTTTATGGTACTCCTAGTGCAGCAGTGGGGTGGATAAAACTTCCCTTTCCTTTGATGCACTGGCAAATAGGAGGAAGGGTGGGCTTGAGGAGCAGGGCAGCATTTGGTTTCTTTTTGTTTGCTTTCCTGGAAACTTCTCTTTCTTGATCGCAAAATTCATGGTTAGTCGAAGCAGTGGAAGCATTTGGTGAAGAAGCAGCCTTCATCTTTGAGGCTCCGATATAATCTGTACAGAATTTTCTCCTTTTGCTTGGTGCTGTTTGCTTTCCACCCTTATGACCTCCAAGTGCCTCATGTATATTGTCTCCATTAAACCTCAACTGCCCTTTCTTTCTAATTGATGTATCACTGTGTTAACTCATCGGGTAGCTTTTTCCTTTTATGCCAATGAATACAGCTTGTTACTTTGAGTATATAATGTAAATATGCCTTTAAATTTGTAGCGGATTTGTTACATCACATCCTTGTAAGCTGACATAGCAGATAACACCTTAAAAATTGTTTAATTGTTTTTTTCCTGTAATTACCTGATTAAAAGTATCTTGAAATGAAACAGCTGACACGTTGTTCCATTCTGTGTGGGGATTACTCCAAACAGTGCCTACGAAGTCAAGTGCTACAGCACGAGAACAGAATAAAAAGATGTAAATCCAGGTGATGTTTGGTCACAGTGTTCTGTGCATTTATTAAGCAAAATGTTGATCAAATCATTTTTCTGATATTTAAAGTTGGTCAAAACTAAGCCTTGCATTGCCGTAAAGGTCCCACAGTTCACTGTGAGATCTGTTCTGAAGAGTTGCTATACCACTGTAAACAAAAAATGTCCTTGCTTGTAATCAGCAGCAGCGCTTGCTCTTGTCATCATACTGTGCAGGTCAAGATTCCTTTATGTGACATAAATTTTCTCTATTCAGGATTCCACCACCCCCACCACAAAAATAAATAAATAAATTGCGCGTGTTTAAAGGTAATTTTAAGTTAAAATAATAAAAGAAAAATATGCAAGAAAAAGAAGAGAAAATCAAAATCTGTTCATGAAGGAAAATGGAGCTGGAGGTGAAGATGCAGAAATCTGAGAGACTGCCATTTCAAGCTCAGTGGTCAGGATTTAGAATGGGCTGTTCTAAGCTGAACTTTAGTTGCCTTTAGTTCTTGTATTTTCTTTCTGGTTACAACCAGTACAGCAATTATCACAATTCTTCTAATCAGTTTCTAATGAGAAGAGCTTTGGTTGCTGGATGTAATCATGGTGGACAATTAACCGGTGGTACCTGAGCTTTTACTGTGCATTTTCTCTACTAGAGAAAGGAAAGGGGTTGAACAACTTAAGGCACAAACAAGGGAGATTTTCTTAGGGAATATCATAGGTCTCTGTCAGGAACATGCATAAGAAAGCAACTCAGCATTAAATGTGCATTTTTTTTCTTTAAGAATTAAGCTACAATTGCACAGAAACAAACTACTGCTGTCAGTAGCTATCGCTATCCCTTAGAGCAGACTGTCCCTTCATATGCATGTGCCAGTGGAGCTCCAATGTACTTAGGTGCTTTTTTTATTGTAGCTTTATATTTTCTGTGAGGGAAGTAGTACAACAACTTGATCTCCCTCATTTTTTTTGCTGTTACACATTCCTTCTTTCTTTGTGTTGATTGAAGCTTTCCTCAGTTTTCTCTACTGGCACGTAGAGTTGGTACAGGTTGTATGGTATGTATGTGATGATCATAGCTGTGGACTACTGAATCACCAGTATATTCTTTGAAAATTGTACTACTAGGGCTAAAAGTATGAAGTACTGCATCTATTTTTAAGTATTACAATATTAGAAGTTTTCCCTTTCAAGTGGCATCCAAAGAGTATGTTTCTGAGTCTGTTAGTTTTACATATATTTTCATTTGCCTCTTGCCTATTTGCATATAATTGTCCATAGAATAAGTAATGTGATGATCTCTAGAGTAGATGGTTGGACAGCTCTTTCTTAGGAAGACAAGAAAACAAAAGACAAAGTTCTAAACAACTCTTAGCGCGCTCTCTTGCCCTAACGATGCATCGGTAATACAGTTAAATAATGTTAACAGTTCTGCTAAGTACATTGAAACCAGTATGCTGGAATGAAGTGGTTTGGGTGGGTTGTCACCATTTGCCTTCAGAAATGCTGCTGAGTGCAGTATTATCTGCTGTGCAGGATCCTCTGTGCTTGTTTTTCATGTTGGTGTTACAACCGTGCTTTAAGAATGCTGCTGATGAACCTGAGAGCCCTTTTTCTTTCAAAGCTAATTCTGCACTGGGTCTGATGGAGTGGTTTTCCTTCCTCCTTGGGCTTAGTCGTCTCACTGAGTTCTTTGAAGCCTGAGAATTGGTGAAGACTTGAGATGCCAGAATGTGTCAGACAGAGGCTCACTTCAGCTTGTCTGTGGGGTGTGTCTGTGTGCGTGTGTGTGTACATGTGTGTATAAGAACGGGATCTGGGAGGAAGAACAGAGGAAGAAGAACTTTATCTAGGTCACATTCAAGAAATGAACTTACTTGGGATGAATCATCAAAATGATGCAGTATTTGCAAGTGACCTCGAGCTTCTGTTTATAGTTATGCAGCTTATGACTTTCCTAGGGGCTCTTGAGCTTTACTGTATACCTAAGTCTGTTAAGAGTGTTACAGTCCAGCTCAGACTCTGCCATAATAGGCACTGTCTTTAAAATCCACCAAGTCATAGTACAAAACAGGCCTTTTTGTAAAAGCTTGTCAGGGATTTGCACAGATGAATATCTAATGGATTGATGTTGAAGGTTGACTGCTCTCCAGACATTTCAATTAACACCCTGTTCTAAAGTGGTGGCGTTCAGACTTCTGAATAATTTTAGCTTGTGGTGGGCTTGCATAAACATTTCTACGTTAGCAATGTTAGTAATGCAAACATGTTTCTAAAGTCAGGGTTATGACAGTAGTATCCAGAAGGCTTTAGTGCATTTGGAGCTGGCTGCCAGGTGGGTTGGTGAAGTAGCAGCATGATGATGGGTGACTTACGCATGCAGAGCTAGCTGCTCCTAATGACTGTGGCTCTGGGACTGTGCACCTACCCAAATTTATGCTGTGCCCAGCAATGAGAGCCAAAGGATGGGTGGGGACTTGAGAAAACTGAGTCATTCCCGTTCTTGTTTCTCCTCAAATATCAAAGTAAATTGCTGCACACAAACATTCAGCCTGTCTTTAGAAGGGCATTTGTCTTAAATGATTTCTAGAATGATTTTAACTGTGTACAAGTTCACATTTGGTCATATTTCTCTCTTACAAAATTTAGAATTATTAAATATTCTAAAAACCCTGGCCTCTTCTTTGTTCTTAGAAAATTCATGGAATCATAGAATGGTTGGGATGGAAGGGACTTCAAAGCTCACCCCGTTCTATCCCCCTGCCGTGGGCAGGGCTGCCACCCACCAGATCAGGCTGCCCAGGGCCCCATCCAACCTGGCCTCTAATGCCTCCAGGGTGGGGCACCCACAGCTGTGCCTCGCCACCCTCTGAGTGAAAACTTTCTTCCTAATATCTAACCCAAAATTCTGAAGTACCTGAACAGCACCACTTCCTGGTCGGGAATCCAGCTGTCTATGGAAGTAATCTATCTTACCTCCAGCCGGTTCTGAGGAAGCAGCTGCAGCTCACCAGCTCACTTGTGATTGTGACTCAAGTACTTCCTGCCCTTCTTGATTTTTCCTCTCCATCGATCTACCAGCCTTTCCAGAAAGGGCTCAAGAATTTGCTGAAAGCTTTCTTCCTTCTGAACCTCTCACCTCTTTGCTTTCCTTTCAGCCCTCTGAACTGACTGAAATATCCATATATGCAGCAATAGCCCTGACCATACAGTACCATCTGCTGACTGTGTCTACTGACTGCAGAGCTCGCTGCTTGGGAAGCACTGCCTTGAGGCCCAGCAGTAGTTTCAGTAAAGCAGAAGGTTTATTTCCCCAAAATGAGGACAAATCCTTGCAGAAACAGCCTCTCTTTCTGGGAAGGTGGGAAGCAAGCAGAAGGGAGGTGGGAGAAGGTATGTTAGTTGCACCCTGTGTGTCACTGTGGTTTGCCTCCCTGAACTGCCTGTGCTACCTGTGCCTAAAAAACCTCTGCCTGGACACGTGTTCTGTATGTATCACCTGAAACTCATTCACCACACCAGTTATCTCCATTCAGCTTTCATATTTCTAGCTTTCAGTTTTGTTAAAAAAATAAATTTCCATTTAGATGACGGAGTGAGAAAGTCTGCAGATCTGTGTTGTCACAGGACCTTTACTATTTTATAAAGTTAGAAAACTGATGCGGTTGAGCTTTATATTTCTAGATCATTTGGAGCAGTTTCCAGTCTTCCAGGTTAACCTTTGTAGTGTACCTTTTTTCAGTGCCTGTATATGTTGTTGCTGTGTATCTGCAGAGGCATAGTCTAGAAGTTGCCTGTAACATACTCCCAAGGATTAGGCTTCAGTTATATCCCAACTGCAAAGCTATCTGCACTTGGCAACTGCTTTCTACAAGTCCTTGATCCCTTGATTTGCATTTTTTTTCACTGTCCCTAAGCACCTGCACTTGATAATCTCCTTTGAATCTCCTGAGGATAACAAAGGAGCCCTTCAGGGGGCAGGCAGTTCTTAGGTCATATGGTGAGGTTTTTGTAGACATGGACAGAATACCATATGGGTTTCCTTTTCAGTTCATAGGCAACAAGTACTAAATCAGTAATCGGTTACTCCCACTTATCCACAAATGAACCTTTAACAAATGTTGGCTTTCTTATCAGGCTTCTGGTTACTGAAGATACCAAGGTGATGTAGGCTTGCAAACAGTGAATCTACAGCCTGCTATTTGAGGGGATCTCCTCCGGGATTACGTCCCGTGCGAAAAACAAATTGTATGAGTAAAAAATCACACTTTGTGTAATTAATGATAATACTGTAGAAAACATCTTCAAGCATGCCCAGTTAAAAATAGTGTGTGTGGAAACTGGACACAAGAACATCTAAGCGAAACTGTTCCCATGTGTTGCCAAGGTCATTTAGGAAAGGCTGACATCATGAGTGATTCATGTCTGCAAAAACAGGGCTACTGACATGCTATCACAACATCGCTCGAGATGAAAGCCTTGGCTGTCAGAGTGTTGGTGAGCACTCTGCCAGGACTTGGTGGAACTTGGACATCTGTGATGCAGCCTAAGGGGAGTTCCAGCATGCATATTTACGTGGATGAGAGAACCTCTCTCCTGAGCTCTGCACAAAAATGGCACAAGAAGTTTCTTTCCAGTGGGGCAGAGCTCTGTGAACGAGGATGGATCCCAAGGACTGGATTGTGTATCATCAGCTCACATATTGATTCTGAAGCAGAATTTGGTATCTCAAGCAAAATCTCTACAGTGAAGCAGTTCTCCTATCACCAAATACAACCTAGAAAAGTGTAGTTGTTTTTTTTTTTGTTCTCCACCACTTATTTTTTATGTACACTGTTCCTTGAGAAACAAATGTTCATGATTAGGGTCTTTCTTATGCTATTTGCCACCTGTAGCATTAGTGGGACACTCTCCTTAAAAATGTTCATACAAGTGTCTCCTCTATATGCATGCTGCTTTTGATTCCTGATGACTGTCATGGCCAGAACTTCAGGAGGTCTGTTGCAAGCTTGAATCTTGGACAGAAAACATCAGACAGCAGCATGATCAGTATCACCCATGGTCTTAGAGGTTCCCGTGATGTGACTCGAGGCCTCCTCGTGCGCTTAGTTTGGCTGCCCTAACAGCAGTGATAGCTGTCTAAACGCCTTACCTTCAGCATTAGAGTAAGGCTTTCAGTTTTTTTTGACACTCCTTCATTTTTTTTTATTAGCCCCAATTCCAATTATACTGTATTATATTGCATTATCTTGCATTCCCATATCTTATATAGTAAATTAGCTTTCCTCCTCAGATCATTGCCACTGTTTTGTTTTTAGGCCCTTCCCCCTACCCTTTCTCCTTTCCCGGCCCCACACCATCAGTCACAGAACTGGGCCAAACCAGCCTATAAACCATTGACACACCGGCTCCCTGATCTCCCTCTCTTTTTACACAAGCTTTTCCTTTTGCCTCAGAACTGCTGCTATGCTCCCACTCTGTTACTATTCAGTTAAGTCTGTACACTACTGAGTGCTGCCTGCACAGCTTCAAATGCTGCAGGTCCATTCCAGCCTTCTGATGCTCCCTCTTTCTCCAAAAAACAGGTCCTGACATGCTGATAGGAACCCTTCACCTGATTCCTGTGCCACTGGGGCTCCCACACCCCTCCTTCAGTCTCTATCAGTTAGCACAGGCATATGGCAAGTGTTATTGTGCTCTCCTGTGAGCAGTGCTGCAGTGGCCTTGCTGTGCTCTGGTTTTAGCTCATGTTCACACTGCAGTTGTCCCAGCTTCTCTTTCCCTCTTGTTTTGCCCAGTACACCCATTCCAGCTGGTAGCAGGCCTCTGAGTCTGTCACTGCTCAATGAATGAACCACATTGATCATGTTTTCATAAGTTGTATGGAGAAAGCCTGTTGTGCTTTTCCTCCTTTACTCCCCCTGCTGTAAGAAGCCTGCATAAATTTTAGTGTCACGTAGCCACAGATGAATAAGACTCTTTCAATGTCGTGAAAAAAAAAAAAAGTGTAATTGAAAGGCCAGTAATGAAAACAACTTTAATGTCCCTTAAATCAGGCAGAAGCTGTATATATTCATTTATAGATTTCATTTTATCTCTGCATTAGCTCTTTAACTTGTAGAACTTCATATGTGGGCGCTGTTATTGTGATATATGTTTCAAGTGATTATTTCTAGCAAAACTACATAACTGGATAATGTGTGTATTACACTGTATGCATTGAGGAATGCCAGCAGAGGAACATACTGAGTATTTCCAAAACTGCTTTAACCCATAAGTGGTTAATGTTAACATTTGTCTAGTGCCTATAAAGTTAAATTTATGTGGCACGTAATTTAGGAAATTGAGTAGGCAGAGAGCTGGTGGATGCCTTCTTAGCTAAAAAAAAAATGTTCACTTTCCTTTAAACACTCACACGCATTTGTCATAGCAACCTTGAAGTTGGCCATAATGCTAAGCAAAACAAACAGTGTTAGCATAATGTTCGCTGTAATAACATGTCTCATGAGCTAGTTCAGTACTCCTTTTTATTACTTTATTTTCATTGCTCATTCACTGTGTTGGAGTTCTGTTTTGTGGTTTAATCATTATTACATCATTTTCCTTTCTCAATTTGAAGCTGCTGCCCTGTTCCTGTCATTCCATGCCACCCCTTGACTGTGTGCACGTATCACTCCTGACTTGCTCTGTTTCATAATAGGGAATTCTCTGGTCCATTCCTTTCCAATAGAGACTAGTAGTGGGATACATTTTTGTATAAATCTAGCTCATCAATACTTTATCATTAAGAGGAAAAAGAAAACAAGGATTAGCAGGAGTGTGTAGTATGTTCTACAAAGTACAATGAAAGGCACAGAAAGCTTAACACAGCGCATCATAGTCATATCTACATGAGGCAAAACAAAACAAGATTCTAAAGTTGATAGCTAATGCTCATTAAACTTCATAAATCGTGATCAAAGTACCCAGCATTTAGCACAAATCCTGAGTTTGAAGTAGAAAAACTGTTCTTTTTTCCAGTCTTCTATTTCCCTGCTCTATCTGTAGCCTATATAAAAATTGACCTGTATGATATATTTGCAGAACAAAGCATCAGAGGTTTCTGGAGGGTGAATTATTGCTTTTCTGTGCATCTTGCCACTCTCTCCTTGTGCAGGTGGCAAAATCTCAGCTGACTCTCCCTAGGAAATGCTACTGGCAGGGCAGGACTGGAGAAGGACAGGGCCAGCACCCTATTTATTTATTTATTTATTTTTATCCTTTAATAACTTGAAATAATGAACTGTTTATTTTTGACCAACATGTGTAGACTGTCTGAATAGAAAAAAAAATTAAAATGTTCTATTACCCTTGTCCCTAGGAAAAACATGCTGGTTCGTCATGGTGGTTGCTATTTTTTTATATGGTAATCCTGCTTGTCTGAGAGGTGAAACTTGGTTCACCTCAGATGGCTCATGTAGATGAAAATAAATATTCAAAAGCCTTTCTAAGTCCCATTCAATACACTTCAATATAAATTTAGAAAAGAGGCCAGTTTTTAAAAGGTTTCACAAACTCCATTGTTAGATGTTTTGGCAAAGGTTGTCCTATTCTCTGTATATAAATGTATGTAGAAATGATCTTTGTTGCATCCAAAATACATCCCATAGTATTTATACATAGTGCTATATTAATTTAAAGACTATCTATATGTGATGCAGAGTCTTCCAGATTTTAACAGCAGAAGGAGCCAACTGCATAATAAGACATCAAATCTGACAAAATATTAATTATATTTGCTTTATGATTTCTTAAAAAAGAAAAGAAAGGAAAGGAAGGAAAGAAAGGAAAGAAAGGAAAGAAAGAAACACAAAGCTACAACAAAATAGGGCTATAAAGCTCCCTCCAACCTTCCCAAAATTAAAGTACAATCACAAAAAAATGTGATGGAGCTTTATCCAGGTGCTGATGATTCAATGATTACTGGAGAAAATGGTGCAATGCACCTAAAATCAGCAGTTACTCTCGTTTAACAGTCTGCACCAAAATATCATATCATCCTTATTGCAATGGCCCTATGATTTCTTTGTTCACTAATCTTTTCACGTACCACTGTTCTCACAGAACACAGTCTCTCTCTCCTTATGCAGCGTTCATCTAATGGAGAAGAAATGCCAGTAGGCATCAGCATGAGTAAGGCCTGCTTGCAAGAGTGCAACCTGACAGTCTGGGACAAATTCTACTAAAGCATGATAGCCTCATTTACAACTAGAATAAAACATTCAATTTCTAAACTGAGATGTAAAATAAACCCAAATAAGAAACATTAGAAATGTGGCCAAAGATTTTGACTGATATTTTTTCAGCAGTACAATGTGACAATTCATTTATGAAACCCAGTTTACTGACAGTATGTGTTCTAACCATTTTATGCAATGGTATTCATCAGAAAATAATAGATTAGTCAAGAGCTGGTGGACTAATGCAGTTTGTTTTTGCTTTATGATGCTCATTAGTTTTACTTGATTGTCTGCCATTTACCTCAGACCACAGGATTAACTGAGCACCCTCCGTATTAACTCTCTCATCAAATAATTATCATTGCTTTTTCCATTCAGTATTATTACATACAGCATTTACTTCAATTTCCTCCAAGTATTGAATAAAAAGCGTATTCATTATATAATATATTTACTCTCACAGCCATGAAGTCATGAACTCGTTTTAAGGACTGAGGAGAAGAAGCAAATATAAAATGATTATGGGCAAGACATGCTGTCTGCCTCGGCAGTCAGTTTAGTGTCTATCATGAAGAAATGAGGCAGATTGTGGCACAAGTATTTTTAACCTGCCCTTGCATGCACTGGTTTAAATCTGGAGTAACTCACTGAAGTTAAAGGAGAAGCCTGGAAGAATTCCACTGAGTGAGAGAAGAATTTGGCCACCAGAATAAAAACTAATATTGTTAATCTTCCTTTTGGTTCTAGAGTTGGTCGTTTCTTTATGAATGTTTACTACAGTTGTAGTACATAGGAAGAAACTTACTTAGCATTTTTGGTGGAAAATATAAGTTCTCCTCCTGAAACATATATTTCAAGAAAGCATTGTATTCTAATACACTGCCCTTCTTCCCTCCCCCAGCTGTCCTGTCACTACACTTCCCAATCTTTCCAAGAGTTTTTCTTCACGCTTCCAGGAAGTAAGGATGTGATGGTATTCCCATGTCATGGGCAGACAACTGAGGCTGAGGGACTGTGGGCTAAATTCAGAGCAAGGATTTTTCTTATAAACAGAAGTTTCTCTGTAAGTACTTCCATACTGTAGCAGAAATGCTAAGTCACAACTTGAACCAGTGATTGAGCACCTGGTGGGAAGGCAGGGCCAAACCAGGGGAGCTCAGGTGCATGCAATGCCCCTGAGTGACTGGAAGGGCTGGAGCCAGGGTTCACTCTTTCCCAGACCTCATTTAAGTGTTGGCAGTGGAGATGAGGATATCTCATCTGGAGATCCCTGCCTACCTGAGGCCTTCCAAAGGTAAGCAAATTTTCTTCCTTCTTTTCTGCATATATGGCTGTTGTGTTTGGGCTTGTTCTCATTTGCTGCAGCCTAGGACTTTGCTGCCCTGCTATTATTGCTGTGCTTTCTGTTGCGTTACAGCATTATGCTTGTACATTCAGTTCCTTAATCTGCTCAACACTGAAAGGCACCTAAAGTCACCCAGTACTCAGTGTTTAACTTGTGAAGTTGTTTTATCTGATGGACAGATGTGCTGGTGTATCAGGTTACAGCCATAACAATTAACCCTCTTTCAGGAGGCTCCTGAGTTCTGCTAGGATTCCCAAAGGAGAGGTTCCTTCTCTTGTTTTTACTGATGGTTATAAGTTTCCCAGGGAGACAGACATGTAATGTGGTCCCAGTAGCAAAGCCTAAGCATCCCCTTGAATCTAGGTCCCTCGGTTGGTTCCTGTCAGTGCAGGTGTGAATGCACACCCCAGCTCCCCTGTGATTGCTCCATCCTCAAGATACTCTGGTAGTGCACTGGAGTTTACTCTCTGTAAAACATGTTGGCTATATGGAAAAAGTGTATTTGCAAGGGCAAAGAGGAGCTGAGTTCTAGAAATTTCTCTGTGTGATTTACCTATTCCAAACTGCTTAGCTTCAAGAAGAGGGCTTGCTTGAGAAGCCTCAGCATATTGGCTACACAGTAGAGGTTTGAATTTGGCTCTCCCACACCATGCAAAATGCTGGAATATGAGTTGAAGCATACATTCTCCAATTATCTTTTCTTTTCTATTGAAAGAAGGACTTCACCACTGCTTAGAAGAGCAATGGCACTCAGACCCTTGCCCAACTCTGTGTCTCCCTGGATACAATGCCAGCAGCCACTTGGATCACTCAGACTTACAAACTCCACCCATCAGAATCTAAGGCCTTACACACTGCATGGAGTGAAGGCAAGGTATTTTTACATCAGGGTATGCATTGCAGAGGGTAACTTGGGAAATAATACCCAGACATGCAATACCCAGCCAAAGACTCAAGAACTTGCCTGCAAGAATACTGACTGGGTCATCCCTGACTTGGAAGCTCTGCACGAATGTGTTATCCTGATTTTTTTTTTTATTTTTTTTCCACTGCTGTACAGAATATATTTTTATTCTTGAAACACAGAAAAGTCTCAGTGGAACCACGAACTATAAATTTAGGAATTGAAAAAATAAATCACTTTCTCAGCACCTTTATTCTATCCTCATCTTTAGAAAGACAGCAAGAGGCAACAACCATGTGTGAGAAAGGAGTGGTGAAAAGACCTTTAGGTGCCTGTGTGGCATACTGAATTTATCATAGAGGAAAGGAGCTTTTCCATTGACACTGCGGGATTGAGAGTGGGCCATTGTCAACTTGTACACTTTCTATGTGCTGTGATTTGTAACTGTTTCCAAACAAAGAGCCTCCTGTCTTGCAAGAGGATGAACTCTTCGTCTTAGTAAAGCCAATAGGAAACACAGCATACTTCAAGGTTCAGTCATGTTTCAACACTACTTATTTTTTTTATTCATATTTATAGTTGGAATGCTTCTGGATAGTCTCATGTGTGAATGGGTGTCTATATCATAAAAAATTAAACAAGGATGAGCACCCTACAAGAGTTCTGGCATGTGTATGGATGCCACTTCTTGACAAGAACAAATAACCATGGTGTGTGAAGATCCACATAAAGGGCTAATATGTGTTAAAAGTTTGTTTTTTAGAAAGGCTATTAAGGAATATCATTCTCAAATAAGGATCCAGATAGATGTACGTATGGAGCTACATGCATCTGTGAGAGTTACAGTGGAAGTCAGTTAAATATTGAGGCAAGCTTATATACTGGCTTGTTTTTATTCATTATCTTATAGGTTGATAGAGAAGCCAGAAAATCAGCTGAAGCAAAACACATCAGCAGAAAGGAGTTAGAAAGAAAAGAAGGGGCAAGTGGTGGTGGGTTTTTTTTTGTTGTTGTTGTTTTTTTAAATGTTAAGATAACTTTAATATTCTTTTCTCCTCAAAAGTCCCTTCTGTTCCATTTAAGGGAAGGCTATACAACAATTATTTTCTATAAAACTACTCTGTGCACATATGTTGTGTACATGGAAAGCATACAGAGCACTATTTTCTACAGAGTATGAAACATTTTTTTCCTTTCTAAAACATCTTTACTGCAGCTTGTAACTATGGTTTTAGTTTTGTTACGCTCTACAGACCGCCCTTCACTGAGCTGTGCTTCCCAACTCTAAGTAATACAGGAGCATACAGAAGGACAGTAAGGCAAAAGGAAATGCATTAGGAAATAATCAGGCTAAGGAGTTGCTCATCATGGGTCTTCAGCCAACATATGCTTTGCCCTGGCAGTGATGACTTCTATGTGCAATTGCTATGCAAAGTTGCTAATTTCAAATATGTGTGTCTATGTATAGAGATATGCTGTCTTGCACTGGCAGTCAGTAGAGCAGACATTTGGAGAGGCCACAGTGTGTCATTTGTCTCTTCAGCCTCCGTTACTCACACCAAATCCCAGCTTGGCTGGATTGATCTTTCAATGACAGCAGCCTTAACCTAGCTTGCCTTTGGGAAGACCCAATAGCAGGTATTGTATGGCAGGAATCACTGTATCTGCCTGTCCTCTTAAGACAACTTTAAGGCTTTAGTGAGCCCTTGGAGAGCTGGTGATGAGGGTCTCTGTCTTTCCCTATTTCTGCCACAGGAAGGTCTGTGCTCCACAACTCTCAGACAAATGGGATGTGACAATCCCAGCTGTTCTTGGTGGCTTACTGCTGTCACTCTCCAGATCCCCCCAGAGTGGCACAGACAGCAATAGTCTGCTGATTCAAGCTGGTATCAGTGAGTGGTAAGACTACACAAAAGCTGCATACGGCTCTGTGGGTTTGAGTGATTCTAATGTAGCTGTGGTTTTGTGTTGTTTTGTTTGTGTTTTTTTTTTTTTCCCCCACTTTTATAGAACTGAAATGCAGTTCCAGAGAATGTAGGCATGGGCAACAAGAAAGTGTCTCAGAAATAAAGAAAAGTTGTCTTCTCTGTTCCATAGTGTATTAATCCAGAAAAGAAAAAATCAAGGCAAGAAGCCAATAAAGGGAACAAGAAATTTAGGTATTCTTCCCCATTTGTGTAGTTTAGCCACCAGTGAGCAGTCTATGAGTTAGCAAGGCAAATAGTGTGAGGGAGAGGAGTATTTACAGTGTCACCACCATCAGGGGTGATGGCAGCCATCACACGTGTGCTGTGACACATTTTGCTTTCCCCCACGTTACTCCCTCTTCTCAGGTACAGAGCCCCCCAACTCTCTGAGGAGTGGCCATATGGTTGGGATCACTGAAGCAGTGTTGTGCAGATAGGATCTGTTGGGTTTTTTTGTT
>PPHD01016892.1:0-14681 GCA_002909625.1 Bambusicola thoracicus
ATTGAGTTCCAACCCCCTGCTATGTGCAGGGTCGCCAACCAGCAGCCCAGGCTGCCCAGAGCCACATCCAGCCTGGCCTTGAATGCCTGCAGGGATGGGGCATCCACAGCCTCCTTGGGCAACCTGTTCAGTGCATCACCACCCTCTGGGGGAAAAACTGCCTCCTCATATCCACCCTAAACCTCCCCTGTCTCAGTTCAAACCATTCTCCCTTGTCCTATCACTATCCACCCTCCTAAGCATTTGTGCCCCCTCCTGTCCCAACTCTGTATTCTTCATTCAAGGCATTATCTCTTGGATCCCTCCATGATTTGTTAAAGAGTTTGCTGAATATGCGATAGCGTTCATTTAAGATGTTGTGTTCAGATACAGAACAATGTTTTCCCAAACTAAACCCACTTCTGCCTGCAGTTAAGTTCGCAAAGCCCTTCTGGTGGCAACATTCAAATTTTCTTCTAAGTAAACCAAAGCTCAGCCTGATTACAAGAACTTCAGGGTAACAGAATGCACTGAGATGGAATGGAAAATTTTAAGAAAGGAGATTTTATTAAAGGCCTCGAGATGAGAAAATGATTGTGCCTGAATTAAACTGCTGGGGAAGAGATTTGGGCACTGGAGCTGCAACTGCCCACGTATTGAGGGAGTTACAGCCAGGTGGAGGCTCAGGGAAGACGTCCTATTGAAAACCACTGCACTTTGGACCTCGCTTATAGTTCTTGAATTTTCCCCCAGAGGAGAGCATCAGATTGGAACAAAAGCTGAATATATTTCTGCCTTTGTGTGTCTGTGCCTTACTGAGTCAGAATCTGGCCTGGATCACTGTGCTCGTGACCTCCCTGCTTGAACCTCCTCATCTGTGGATAAGTGCAGTAATGTACCCTTGTATGATTTCACTTCAGTGAGTAAATAAGTGTTGCTTTTCACTTTTATAATCGCCAGGAAAAAAATAAAGGCTGGACGAAACTAGAAACTCTGTGATTTTTGTTTGCTGGGATGCTTGCATTTTCCCAACAGCAAGGATGTGTCCTGCAAATGTAAATGTGTGTGTGCAAAAAGCACGCTGAATCTGGTTTCAGAATAGGTTTTAGTAATAGAAATGATCTCTTCTCCAGACTTTTGTTTGCAGCACATTATGAGAGTTTGTCTGTATCCTTTAATTGGTGTGAAATGCTGAGAAGCGCACGCCTGGGTTGCTGTAAGTGGAGCACGTGCGTGAGTGTGCAAGTCTTTCTGAGAACTCTGAAAAGAGTTAAATTTTGATGATGTGGGATGTGATTTCTGGGTTTTTCGTGGAGAATGAGAAATGAGGGCTAAGGGTTATGATAGAAGAGGTATGATTTTGTAGGGCTCATTCTTCAGTCTGGGTAGGAGCAGGCTGAGCATTTGAGGGACTCTTAGCGGCCAAGTACGGAGACCTGAAAGAACCACTGGTGATAGCAGATCATTTCCTGCAGCAACTGAGATAATTACAGAACCTTCTTCTTGAATAAAAGAAGAGTATCTTCCTTGCAAAAAGAAACAATTGGGATGTCCGTGTCTGTGCAGAGTATCTCCACAGTTCTTGGAATTTGAGGGAGTTCAGATAAAAATCTGAGGGTTTTGAATCCCCATTGTCATTCAGTTCATTTGTAGCCACTGCTAATGCAACTTCTTGTCTCCCTCTTCTCCCAAAGTGTGATCCCAGCCTATTTCCAGCCTGAAAGCACAGACCCAACTCTAAAATAACACAACATGAAAAGTAAGCTAGAAATCCGGATATATTGAGTGGGAATACAACTAGTTCCTGCCCTGGGAGAGGAAGGAAATTGGTTAGTTTGAAGTGGAGAATTGCTGGTAAGTTAAGAAAATGCATTTTAGTAGGCAAACCATTTTCAGTAGTTATGAAGAAGCTTGGCACTGGGAGAAATATGATTTCCTGTAATCAAGGTGCTGGGAGTTGCTTGCCAGCCGCTAATGCCTTTAGGGAAATCTTAGCAGCAAACCATGTAAATGAAAGGGATATTAGCAGAGATTGGCTTCATTTTCGTTTGGGCAAAACCGTAAAAAGTTAGGGTGTTTCATATACCCTACGTTGGCTGGTTCAGTTATCTCCTGGTTGCCTTGTTCCAGAAGTTGCTGGAAAATGCTGTGATGATATTGGTGAAGCTACCAGTAGAACTTTTATCTGTTGTGCTGCAGACAACTTGTGTGGCAAAAAGGCTTATAAATGTTAAATAAGAGAAATTTTTGGTCAGTAAGGCCACTGATAAATCTCCTGTTAAATTAAGTGTGCCTGGAGTCTTATATTTAACGGAGCTTTCACAGCTGTTGCCAAATTCCAGTGAGGCTCAGGCATTTCCAATAATTATTACAGCAAAATTTACGGCACATATTTTTTCCTATTGATATATTAAACATATTTGCAATAGAACATGTCCTCCAGTGGTCAGGTTATGTATCCTGTTTAGAGGTATGCCCATCTTTGCAATCATCGTAAATAGTCTGAAAAATGTCCTTAATAATTCTTTGCCGTGAATGAAGATTCCTCCTCACGTCCCTTCCTGTGCCACGGGTAGGCGAGGTTGCCAGCAATTATCTGTGCCATTGCATTCACAGAACTCGCTGCATCAATTACCTTGTAGGGACAGAGTTGCTCCCACATGAACCTGCGCGTTTACCGGGAGGCACTGGAAATTAAATCAGGTTAATTCCTTTTGGTCTTTCTAGCCAAGCTGTGTTGGCATGTGTAGGGATATGTGTGTGTGTTCTGTAGAGTCGCGTGTTGTAGTCTTTGAAATGAATCCACTTGAAGTTGGTGCTAACCTGCCTCCTGCATCAATGGAAATGGATATTATGATTGTTGTGTTGAAGCGTGCGCTCAAATGCATTGGGAGTTTGATACTATTTTTCAAACTGCCAAATAGATAATGTCAGAACATTTCTGAAATGGGATACTAACATCAAGATATACTGCACCAATCAACTAACATCAGGCAAAGTACGGTGTAAAACTGGGGATGGAGGAGACTACTACAGAATTTCCATTTTCATTCCCTATGTCAACAGCTTTGTAACTTACCTAGCAGATTGTTTTATGTTTTCCAGACATATTCTCAGTAGACTACAAACACTACATTCAGCTCAGCCTTCAGAACCCAAAGAATTAGATATGCTGTAGTTTATGAAATGGATGTTTATGAAAGTATCCTTTGTTTGAATTGCTCAAAAACCCAACATGAATTCAAACTTTGACAGCGTAAGCAGAAAATAAGAGGGCCATAGTGATCTCCCAAATGTAGCCTTAACTATTGAGGTTCTCATATTGAAAATGCAATTTTCTGTCTAGATGTTTATGAATGTCTTCAAATTCCCTTTCATAATAGCCCCTTTCTGACAGGCCTTTTTCAACTCTGAAATATGAGAAGAAAGGTTGCTGCGGAATGTAGTATATACCATTATAGGAGGTACACCTCTGTCCCTCAAGCCAACAGTACTCTTTTGGAAGTCAATGATGATATATGCATGTGTAGGAGGTTGCAGAGCCTAAGATCCATTGCAGAGAAGCAGGATTCTTTTACCGAATCTCACTAAGTTCGAATGCTAAAATACAGCGTGACACTTTAGGGAGTCTGTCTTTGTAAAATGCATGACTTCTGTGTGGTTTTATAATCTGTGTGCATAACTCCAGCCTTGTGTATCTTCAGAGTGCTAGCGAACCTCATCACGCAGCTGCCAAAGAACAGGCAAAGCTGTTAATATCGAATTGCTCTCTGCAGGTAGAAATGTGTCTCTTGGGTTGCAGTGAGTCTGTGCTAAAAAGGGATCCGGTTCCCTTGGTCTGCCTGCGTGTGTTAGCAGCTGGGGAACAGGGATGGTGGCAGCAGCTCTGTCAGAAAAGTGGGTGCAGAGCACACACCACGGCTGCTCGCATCGTCCGTGTGCTCTACTGACTTTCTGACTATGTAAAACGTGTTTTGAAGCTGATAAGAAGACTGCCACTGATTTCACTGGGCTTGATGTCGTGTCAGTGGACCACAAAAGATCAATGTTATGAGAAATGAATTGCTGTTCTCAGATTAAAGTGCCTTTTTTTTTTCTTTTTTTTTTTCCCCCTTCACAAAAGCATAAACTTCAGGTTAGATGTATGGTGCAAGAAAAGAGAGATGCAGATGTATCAGTAACAATTATGCTCATCCTTGGGTTTTGGGGAATCAGTGCATGAGCATACTGAATGCCACAGAAAATCCAGGAAGGCCACGGACAAGCAAAAAATATACAGTGTGTGGGTTATTTTGTCATCTATGTATTGTGAACTTGTGTACATGGCAGATTCTGGCTCTGTCATGGACTGCAGTGTGACAGAACCAACTTTTATATGTTGGAGAAATAGCAGAATGGTACTTATTTTCCTTATTGCCTGGTGTCCTGGAGTGTTGAGTAAACTACTTTAAGGGAAATGCTACTTTGAAGATGGATTCAGGTTGCTCAGGTACTTGGTAGGAAACAGATGTGGTTCAGCAACAGCATGCAACTGAGGTCTTCACTTCCACATGTACACTGACAGAGGCAAATCTATTCCGTGTTCAGCTTCCTAAATCGGCTTAATAATACACATTAAAATAGCAGTTGACCTGCAACAGGAGAAAGAAAATGTTGGGTGATGTTAAGCACCTTAAGATGAAATAATTCCAAGTTAACCTGCAGCAGCTTTCTGGCATAAGCAAGTCCCTAGATGGTGAAGGGAGAAATGCACACCCTGAAAAGGTCAGGCATGCGCTGATGCCTCCTTGAGCTCCCAGTTGACAGAAATGAGACGTGGGCAAAGGCAGCAGCGGAGCTGCTGAGAAGTAAGGGAGGGGGTGTGCTAGTCAAAAGAGAGATATAATATTGCTATTTCTGATAGCGCTGTAAGGTACCAGAAGTCAGAGCTAACGTGCGACTGCGCTGTGTCCTGTATTTGTTTAATAGTTCCTAAATTTTGCTCTGCTCTCAGGCTGCCTCCATCAAAGCACTGTCATCTGCTGGCTGTTCTGAGCTTTAGCCAGCCTTTATAGAAGTGCCAGAGAAAAAGCAGCATCGTTCAACACAGTATAATGTGTAAATAGTTTTATACTGACATGGAACACGGAGTAGGGAACATTTAGATTAGTGTATTGTTTCAGCACTGGACAAATACAAATGTTTCTCCCGAGTCTAAGGATATTTTTAATACTGCTTTTCAGATGTTCTTTTATTTTCCTTGAAACTGAGAATGCATTCTTCCCAGAATCTTTAAGCTTGCTCTTTTATTTTTTTTAAGGGCATCCTGTCAGTTTTTAAATACAGTCTTTTCATGTTGCCACTGAGCTGCTTTGATCTGCAGATGAGAACCGATGAGATGCAGCTTCCTCATTGCCGGGCTGTGCCAAGAGTTCCAGGAGCCCGCCACCGTCCCAGGCAGGGTAAATCATCCTGGCAAGACTTTCCAGAGCAATCTTTTCCCATTGCCTGCAAAGCAAAAGGCCCAGCACAAGCAATAGCATAAAAGTGAACGTAGAAAAAAAGAACATCGTTCAGTGAGCTTGTTTTATTTATGTAATGGTTGCTGTACAAAAGGACGGCGATGGCACCATGTCCATGGGGAGCCTCTCCCTTTTTCCCTGCTGCCCTCCTGGGGAAGGAATTCATCTGAAAATGCAGCGTTTTGAGTGCCTTTCTGTGCCTAACATCCGGAAACACATGAGTCCCATGAGGGGAAATGGGCTTTTTTGGTCAGTTCATGCCAAATTGCACAGTCGTTGGTTGGAAGAGGTAGCCCAGTGTTACTCTCAAAATACCTGATTCCTTCAGGTTTGGATGAGGGGCCCTTTTTAGTTTAACTGCCACTTGAATTCTACAGCCTGTGTCAGGGAACGAGTAAATAACACACAATTCCTACCATGGGATCAGCTTACTAATTTGTGGCCTGATCTGAAGCCTTTTCCCAAGGCAAACTACAATTAAAGTCAGGCAGAACTTGGACTGTGTGAGGACTTCCATTTTTGATCAGTGAATTTTACTTTTCTTCATTTTTACTGCCTTTGAACAGTAATAACCACGTCTCTCCCATTGGTGATTTTATACTATCCTGAGTCTCGAATCCCTTGCACTAAAGACCTAACCTCTTGGAACCCAATCCTATACGATATGCTATGTAAAGAACTTAATTCTTATTGGGATAACAAGTTTAAAAACATATATTTCTTAAGCACATCCGTGACATTTTTGTTAACCTGGTTCTAATGGTGATCTGACAGTAGCAGCAAAGGATGAAATGCGAAGAACAGGCTGAGATCTAATCTGGTCTAACTCATTGATTCACTCTCCGACCTTGGGTGAGCCTTTTGACCTGCCTGTGCCTCAGTCAACTCAGCTGGAAAATTGGGTAAAGAGCGGAGCCTGTTAGAAAACCATCTTCAATTTGAGCAAAGATTTTCCCGGAGACCCAAAAAAGTGAGTGGAGTCGTTTTGTACAGACATAATTGATTGCGGCCCGCACAAGAATAACATCCTGAGCTGTGGGATGCAATTGATGACATCTCGTTCGCCGTGTGGTGCTCGGGTGGTCTCTGCTAGGCCACTTTTCATGTGTCCAAGGCTGTGTTTTCCCTTCCACAGCCGTGCCTGTCCTCGTTAGGAATGTGGCTCCAGCATTGTGCTGGTCCAACAGGGTACTGTGGAGTAATTACTATTCCTGCTCAGTTCACAGTTACTGAACTACATTATTATCCCCTAGATTTATCACAAGCTAAAGTGGCATCACATGCTGCTGTATCAATAAAACATAAAAATAAAATCAGGTCTCTACCCAGAATTCACCCAGTGCTTTACAGCATTCCCTTGTCCTCCCAAGCTGGGTTCCATGCCATCAGCCCATGAGCACGCCTGCCTGTAACTACACAGAAGAGCCAGGCTGCAGCCCCAAAGCTGAGCCCTGGTGCCAGCCATGCCATGCTCAGGGCAGGAGCAGCAGTGCAGGAGGTGTGCAGCAGCCAGAGCCATCCATCCGTTCCTGCCCCGGAGCTGGGGCTGCTGCTGCTGCAGCCCGAGAGCCTTCAGGAAACGCTGAAGTCATGTGGATGGAAGCCAAGGGCATTTAAATGGCATGTGGATAACCACTCGAAATTGGCAGCATGTGATCAGCCTCATGCACAAAGCTCCACACTCTCACGAATTTGGCACTGTTTGTACTGGGCAAAGGCCAGCATCTCTTGTGTGTGCCAGCATGTTTAAACTATCCTGGACTTACTAATCTATTCTCCATGACCCACGCTGGAAAAATGACCATTTCCTTTTCCCAATTCCCACATCTGCTATTTGTTTTCCTCCCTTTGCCTTCCTAAGATTTGGGAAGGAGTTCAGGAATGCACAGCGCTATTCAAAACGAAGCTGACCTCAGATACCGATGGCATTTATCTGACAGCGCTCGGAGGTAAATAGTTAAGGGGATACCGTCACATTTCTTCCCTTTCTCGGGCATATTTCTAGGCATTTTCAAATTAAAAACAAAGCAGCAACAGGCACTGTTTTGTTCCAAAACGTTAGCTAGCTGTATGGCAGCAGTAGGAGGGACTGGGTATCTCCAGTGGAAACTAGTAAATCCTGCAGTGCCAGTTAATTGGCTCTGTCATTATCCTTCCATGAAATGTTCTGAGTTTTAACATTAATATTAGGTGCAAACACCTACAAAAAGTCACTTCCACCAGTCCAAATGAAATTACTACGTGGGAATGACATTTATGCTGGAATAAAATCATCACTGTGCCTCGTATAAAATAATATATATATATATTCTGCGTTAAGAAAAATCCCGGTCTCTACTCACTTTAAAAGTGCGGGCATAGAGGAACAAAATGAAATTTCACTTGAAAATATTCAATTTTATGAAAGGAATAATCCAAAAACATATGTTTCATTACAGCGGGCAAAAGACCCAAACAGCAATGAAATGTGAGAAGCAGTAGGGGCAGATAGAGGGTAAAACGTGGCCAGAATTCGGAGAATGACACAAAACCTTATATTGCAGTCTTGAGAGGTGTTGGGACAACTTAACACTGACTTCAGTGGAGCCAAGAGTTCACCCTTTGTTTTTCTGGGTGGTTTTTTTTTTGGTCCATAATGCATTTCTCTGTGATGCATTTTGATCTGAATGAAACACTTTTAAATTTTCCTAGGCATCCCATGTGCACAAAGATATATATGCACCCTCGAAAAAAGAACAATAACAATCACATCTTGGGAGAGGTAAACTTGTTAAGAAAGATTAACGGGAGATTTAAGCAACGGGGTTACTATGGCTCACATCCACAATGGCGCTTATATGCCTTTATTTTAACAGATCAGTTGAAGTTCTGTGTTAAAATAGAAATTGGAGGCTAAAAATGGGATCTAGGCTGTATATTCCTCTGGGTTTACAAGGCTAGGCAGAGAGACAGGAGTTACCCACAAATATTTGTTGAGTTTTATATCAAGAGCCTAAAATAGAGGCATAGTTATGAAATTAAAGGGAAAGGAATTTATAAAGAGCTGAGTATACTCCGTGCAGTGCTGTATTTGAGCTTAATATCCGAGAGTGAGGAGCTGAGTTTTTCTAAGTTCTCGTGCACATGGTTCTGCCAGTAGTTAAGGATTTGATGCTAGGAATGAGGTGCACAGCTTCTGGTGTGCCATGTGCCAGCTGCTCCTTCACGAGGCCATGAGCAGCTCTTGTCTCAGCAGGAACTCATATGCACTCTGCTGTTATCTCTCCTACGTTCCTTTTGCTTTTACTTCTGTGCAGATTTCCCTGAGTGCCTTTGGTCGAGGTTATTTTTCCCAGGATATATTACAGTGCATTTTTCCAAAGCGAGTGTCAGTTGTCACCTTGCGGTAGGAGGCTGTACATTACACGTTGAGATCGCTTCTGATCAGCAGGGCCATCAACTCCAACTATTGGAACCCAAAGCCAGAGATGAAAAGTTCCACTGGTGGTCAGAGCCCACCCCGTGGTGCCCCTGCTGGGCTGGTCCTGCCTACTGATAGCTGTCCTGTTCGAGCTGCCTCTTTGTTGCTATCTCGGCATGGCTCACACTGGGCCTGCACTCAGAGTTTGCTCTTTCCAGCAGATAAGATTCTCTTTTGTGTCCATGGGCTGCCAGAACAGGAGAACTCAATGCACTGGTGGAATGACTGCCATTGCTACGGGCCGACCCTGCTCAGTTTCAAAAGATATTGCATGTCCACGCATCCAGAAATTGTAATGGCAGTGGCAGAAAGGCATGGCTTGTTCCTTCCAGGAGGAATCCTTACATTTTAAGCAAAACGTCAAATAAACACACAAGTGTTTGAAAAAATAGAGCATGTTTTTGGCGTAGTGTTTAAATACGGGATTATTTTGTGCAGCATGAAAGGCAGAAATCTAGTGGCTGCTGCTATCAAGTGATCAAAACCCATTGCTTTGAGTAGAAAATGCATGTTAGTAGCCAAACTAAGGGAGTAATTCCCTTCTCAATGAAGTCAATGGCAAAGCTCCATTGGATTTCAATAGCCATGAATTACGGGCAAAGAGAAAAAAAAAGCGGTTATTTGTAATTGTAATTGACTTAGTTTGCAGTGACAGAGTTGCCACACGGAGGGAAGGTGTGCATCCTAATTGTCTTCTCCCCCTTGCTATCGCTAGGTTTAACTGTGACTACCCGTGGGTCGCTAATATTTTTCTTTCACCTGCTGGGACACTTTGCTATGCGTGTTAACAGCACTACAATTGCAGCAGGGACAGTCCTGGCTGATGTTCAATTAGATTAAAAGCAGTGATTTTTTTTAATGCTTTCGTTGTTCCTTTTGACGTGTGGGTGGTTTTTCATTTCTTTAAGAATATGGCATGAAATTCATCACAGTAAG
Source organism: Bambusicola thoracicus (assembly GCA_002909625.1). Lineage (NCBI taxonomy): Eukaryota > Metazoa > Chordata > Aves > Galliformes > Phasianidae > Bambusicola > Bambusicola thoracicus. Next base: position 9,877 of record PPHD01016892.1, read on the forward strand.
AGCGTTCTTTTATATGCTGGAACAAAGAGGGTAGAGAGAAAACTGGTAAGTCTTTCAGCATAGTTACAAAAAGATAGAGGAAAAAAAGAATGTAAATGGTTTATTCTCCTTTCTGTGCTTAGGTGAAGTGTTTGGAGTGACTGCCTTGCAGCTTATCAGCTAATTGAGGAGGGAATGGTAGCACAAAAGCACTTTTTTTGTTAGGGAAGTAATTAATTGATTATATGTTGTTTCTTCAGCAATTACGTGATATTCCCCTGTCAACATACTTCAAGTCATTGCGTCGGTGTGAACGCACAGCATCTTTGCTGCTTCCAAAAGCAGATGTATGGGTCCTCCTCTTGGCCGGCCCATGGACCCGTGGCTGTGCCCAGGGCTTTCCGGGAGTGTTGGCTGTGCCGGGAATGCCGGAGAACTCCGCAGACAGGAGACTGTTCCATAATTAAACTCCGTGCAAAATAAAGGGAGATCTTCATCACGCTCTTTGTATTCATATCAAATCTGTTGCCATGGGAGCTAGCGCTGAATAGCAAGGTAGGCAAAATCAGTAATGTTACATCACGTTTGCCCTGTAGCCACTGGAGGGTCCCTTAAAATAAAGTCTCCTTTTATCTTTGCTTTCTGAATAAACATAAAACTAGATTTTTAGTGCAAAATCCTGATTTCAAGGTTATTGATGCCAGACTAAATTAATACAGTCTGTGCGATAGCATACAAAATCCCCAGCAAAACCAGGGATACTCCTGTCTTTTGAAAGCTTGACATTTGTTTTTCATCATGAACTTAAAGGTCACCAGCTACAGATGAATCAGGATACCTGCTTGAGTTTACATTTACATGCATTTTATTTTATTCCCATGTGCACTTTTTATGAGATCCATCACTGGAATAAAACTGTAGCTCTCTCTTATTATCCGGGTTTGATAAACTAGAAGAGTTATCAACCTGCTGCCTTTAGGAACAGACGAGTTGTCTCCAGCGCATCGCGCTGCAGCTGCAATTCAGCTTTCTTTACTGCTTGACCTGAGCAGCCCCACTAATTTCAGCTGTAAAAAAAGTGGCTCTCTGCTTCTCATCTGTAATGCTCCGCATTTTGTCATCCTGCTCGCTCCCCAAAACGATGGCAACATTGCACCGTCAAAGCGGCTGAAAAATGATTTGTGTGCATTGATGCTTGTTTAATTCTTGTTTTATTTCTGCAGATGAAGATGCAATTAATCACAACGCAGGTTTCAGAACTTCCAGTGATTCTAAATGCCTCCTTCGGACTAACAATGAACGTGTCCCATGTCTTCTGCATATGAATTTTTGTTTTTGTTCAGGCTAGCAAGTGACCTGTATTGCTGCACAGGTTTTTTTTGAAACCAAATAGCATTTTATATTTTTACCAAAATACCTGTGGAGCTGACAGAGCATGATGCATTCATTTTCCTTGATTTTGTAGTGAGGGAAAAGGCTAGCATGAATAATTCAAAAATAATGCTGAGACTGTTAAGATTTAGTACTGGAGAGGTCATCACAGTTGGGAGAATGAGCTAGGAGACTATTACTATTCCACGATCTTTGAATCTCAAGGTGACATCATTATTATTTCTCTATATCTATAATGTGGTGCTGCAACCAACTTATTGCAGTGTTTCTCATGTAGGGTAGAAAGATCAATTACATACAGACCTCAAAATGTGAACTATAAGCATAGTGTCCAATAAAACTGTCATTAACAGTCACCACAATTTTAACTGTATGCTTCCAGGTCAAGCTGTCTTAAAAATGATAACTGACATTGAAAGGTTGAATAAAGAGCGCTCACTCCAACGGGAACGATTCCGCACCCAAATAAGTTTTCATTAACCAATTTGCTAATTCCATTCTTGAGTTTACAAAAGCATCCAATGTTTCATCGATTCGTGTTATTGGTTCCGTTCCGCACATTCAGAGACAACCTGAACAAAACAATCATCGTTTTTCCACATGATCAGCACCAACAGGAGTATTGCTGAATGCAGATAAAGCATCCCTGTGCCGTTTGGTTTAATTTATTCCCGTCTTCAACAAGAAACCGGGAGATACTACGGGAAGTGTATCTCAGTAGTGTGTGTTGCATGACTTTAACTGTTACCTCACCTCTCCCTGTGCTTCAGCTCCTCAACCCATGGAAGTGTGCGGCTCCCAAAGCAAACAAGTCCCTGTGGGATATGGCAAGGCGGTGCGTGGCAGGAAGCAGCCGGCAGGACTTCGGAGCGGTCCCTGATTGGCTGAGTGCTGCCTTGTATGTTTAATTAAACATTCATTTCCCTTGGAGAATATTCCTCAAGACTGTAACTCTTCCGGTAAACACTTTTCCTACTCATTTTATTTTCTCTTTGTAATTTGCACGAGTTTGAAAGATAAATACGTTGGCTTTCTTAAGGAAATTATGAGAGAAAAAAAAGGGTTTGTAAGCCACCTGTTCTGAACACCGGGATGCTTTGATGTGAACGGCATTAAAATATTTCTAAGAGATCTGCTGCGAATCTTTGAGGCAATGATTTCCCCTTCTGTTCTGGAGGAGCAGCTCCTCTGCTGCTTTCTTAGTTCTTCCCTGTTCCCTATTCCCTCAGCTGTCAGCTTTCCGATGGCCAGCAACTCCTTCCAGTGTTTGGGTCTGACCGAGCTTGGGGGTGGTCTCATTTTCTAAATTCTGATCCGATTTCCCTTGCTTCTGTGAACCAGATTTTCTTACAGTGAGATATAAAAGTATTAGTATGACTAAGTAAATATATACATGGAACAGATAGGGAAAAAAAACATGTACAAATGAAGATCTCTATTCTACTTACAAGGCCTTCAGGTGTGGCTAGCAGGAGGGCAAGGGCCAGCTGGCAGAGCATGGGCTCCACGTGCCCAACCAAGACATCAGGCATGGCCAGGGGAATGGGAATGAAATAGGCTGGGAGACATTGAATCCTGCGGCAGGAAAACTAAAACAACTGTGAAACAATGTCTCTCTAATGATGACAGGAAAATTAAAAAGAGAATAAAGCAGTGGTTTCCTAGTTATAGCTTTCTTCCTGTTCAACCGAACACTTATTTTAATTCTTAGCGTTTGGAGGAAAGCCACAGGACTTCAGCTCCACTTCACCCTCACCATGCAGTCTTAATTGCTGTGTTTTTGTCAGCCTACTGCACATAATGATGTTTGCCATCTGCAGAGAATGCTGTCCAGAGGTGGTGGTGATTAACAAGCGCGGCCCAATGCACCGCTCTGATGTTCTGTTTGGGAGTGTCAGAAGCTCTGAGCGTCATCACCAGGTTGTCTTCTTGGTAGAGAGCTAAGAACTGGCAAAAGAACTGGAGGTTAGAGAAAGAAACAAAAGGCAACAGGTTGTATGGCAAAAGTATTGAAAGCCATGTGGAGATTTAGGCTTACTTTTGCCCTTATCACAGACTTTCTTCCTTTGAGGACACAACGCTGTGGCGGCTACATTTACTGTTTGAATGCTATCGAGGTACCAGGGCTGCAGAATTAGTGATGCCATCCTGGCAGCCAGCAGTGGGAAAGGCAAGGAAGGGGTTCTTCCATCTGAGCGTGGGGTGAGGATCCTGCAGGTCAGGAGTCAATTCTAGTAGTTCGTCTGTGCTGGTGTTTTGAAATTCAATATTGCTCCAGTGGGTGTGAGGAGGGGTCCTGGAAAGCTGCTGCTGCCAGGTAGGTGACCTGAGGATTTCATGTGGAGTGTCGCTGCACCATGCGCTGTGCTAAATTTTGCTTGGAAAGGCAATTTGGCTGTAGGCGATCTTCACTGACATTTTAAAAGCGTGATGAAAAGGTAACAATCATTAGACTTTGTTGACAAAAACGAAGTTTTTGCAGGTAGGGAGGAAATCGTCTTTATGCTGCAGAGCTTGGGATTTCATATGATGTTTTGGAACAACGCTGTGTACCTTTGGGGAAAGGGAAAGCAGTGGGAGCCTGAGCCCCGTGTCAACCCCAAGCAAACACTGGAGCAAACATTTTCAATGGATCCTTTGTTCATCACTATCCCAAACAGAAACTCAGTTTTAGTTAAAGAGGAGTATTGTAAGAAGTACTGAAAATCTGCAGTGAGAAACAATCCCTTAGCATGTTCCAGTTACCTCCCACATAAACAGTTTCTGTGGCCAGTGGTCAGCTGAGGATGTTAGCTTGGTATTCAGCTGGGAGAGAAGAAAAATGTGGCAAAACAGCTCAAAAGAGTCATTAAGCCTGTTTATCCTTAAATAAAATGTACAAGCCTGTTCATAACACAGGAATGCAAAGTACACTGTTGAAGGAAATGTAAATGTAACTGCAACTGTTTCATTTCATGTGAGGTTTATGTTAGCTCTCCTATTAAATTTAATAGGTTGCCTCATGAGAAGCAGCTCATTAATATGAATATGAGGAGAATGTTTCAACCTGCAGACTAAATAACTCAACGATACACGGTGTTTTTCCTCTGGTAGATCTCTCCCTTTCAAAAATATGAATGAATGCAGTAGGAATAGAAGGAGCCTGGGGATGGAGTGCTGAGGTGGGAAGCAGAAGGCCACGTTTCTCATTCAGCTCAGTGTCATACACTTCTGATGTGAACCTGAGCAAATCAATTAGCTGCTGTTTACTTTGGTTACTGAATCAAGTTAAATCAACGGACAGTGTAATACTTATTGTGAGGCTAAATAATTTTAATTAATTATCTGGGTTTGGATTGACACCATGGAGTAGGCTGACATGCCTGAAGTGATGGGTGGTGCTGAGTGGGGACCCAGGGCTGGTTCAGGAGGCCAGCAGCAGCCTTGGTGTGCTG
>PPHD01016893.1:516-15332 GCA_002909625.1 Bambusicola thoracicus
TGTCAGTGTCTTGACAAGAAATTTGAAACAGGATTTCTCTTGTGCCAGCATCATTAACATTCCCTGCCTTTCAGCGTAAGTGTATTGAAAGATGGTGGTAATTATCACAGGAACTTGGATTCTAAATGAGAGCAAAAGCTTTTTGATTTATTGAGGCTTTGCAAAATATTAGAGTGTACTATATTTAAGCCTGTAGTCATTTCCCCTGGATTTTTGCTGTCACAAATTAGGACATGGCATTTGGAAGCCTTTTTTAAACCTATAAAATAATGGTCAGGGTACCTGTACATCAATCTGTATGCAGGTACAGCAGCTCTTGGGCTACAAGCCCAGGCACAAATGAACAGCTCTTCATCATTTCAGCAATGCTACTGTTTTCTTTTCCAGAGAGAACTCTAGCCCAATAGGAACCATTTTGCTTCCAAATGTGTTGCGATGATGTTGAAGGAGATTTACCAGATGTGTCTGAACTGTCAATAGACCATAAAGTGTACTGAGACTATGCTTTTAAGAACCTGTTCTAGCATAGATAGATGACTTATCCCTTTATTTCATTCTCTCATAGGTCTATACGCAGCACGCGAGAGAAAGTTTCTCTGTATTTGTGGAAGGTAGTGACAGAGAGAAAAAGTAATGCTAATGCATTACAGACAAGTGGTTCACAATTTATGTCAATATGGCTGGTTACGGTTTGCCTTCACTATAACACATCTGGAGGTACCCTGCCACCTCAAATGTGCCATGCCCGATGTAAGCCCTGCTGAGCACATCAGCACAGGGTACTGGGCAGGCTTTGAGGCACTCTGTATCATAATAGCAAATAGCAAAAGGAGAGATATGTCCAGGAGTGCCTGCAACTCACTTTCATTGCAAGCCAGGGTGACATAAAATGACCAAATTACTCTAGTGTGGGATCATGACAATATAACTTTCTTCCACTATGACCTCTCTGTGGTGATGCAAAAGGTCTGCTCTCCTTTCTCTGGCTATCCTCAGCTCCAAATTCCCATTTGGAGGAAAGTTCCAAGTACTGTTTCTGGCAGTAAGGAGCTTGGCTAAGGACAAATTGCTGCAGAAAGAGAGTCCCAGCTGTGGGACTGTATTGATGTGGGAATGAAAAACCACCTGGGGAATGCATGGGATGTATGATCTTAGGAGGACAGCAGAAGGGCTGGCCAGGCCAGAGAAGATCAACAGCAGCAGAGAGCTGCAAAATGGACAAGAGGTCCTAGCCTGGCTACTGGCATCAGTACCTATGATTTTTTTCTTTTGGTTTTAGGAAAGCAATTATTTTTCATCTCCAGTAATGAACAGCCAAGGTGAGTTCTGTATAGGTTTTCCATATAGCCTATGTAGATGTAGCTTTCCCCAAACAAAAGGTTAATTCAGGTCTAGGATGACTTTATTTGTTATTAATGACAGAAACCTCCATATTACTGACTGTTAGCATTGGCCTCATGTAAGCAAACAGCTGAAAAATAGTTATTATTTTCACCTCACTACTGAAAGCTAAAAATAGTAAAAACTCCTTTTTCTTTCTGCTTCATTATACTTGAAATTGTGATTACAGTTCTGAACAGTCCCCCAGCAAAATGCGTTTAAAAGAGAGTAATGCTTAATGCTGCTAGAAATTTCTATTTCAATATTTACTCAGGTGTAATTAGCAATGTATTAACTATGTGAAAGTAAATTGTACCCCACTTCATCGGTGCACCTTTTTCAGCTCACTAGCTGAAATGGAATTCATAATGTTAAACTATCACAGCAGGGAGAGGTTAAAAGCTTTAGTTCTGTAGACACTTAGGTCTTAACAGCTGTTTTCACTGAAAGGCAGTGCAAACCCTGAAATAATGATTTCCACCGACGGTCATTTGTGTATCTGATGCTGAAAAACAAATCAATTAAAAGAGAAAATAAGTTACACACTAGCATGTGGTCCTGTTCGCCTAATTTCTTCTGTCTTTTATTGAAATGCTGTGGAAAATGCATAATCTGCAGAGCCAGTGAGAAGTATTTTTTCTGCCCTCTATGTACCTGCCAACTGCTAAGCCTAATACTTGAAGTTTTAGGAAATGTCAGCCCAATTCTGTGCACAAAGTCAGGCCTTCCAGTTCAGCAGGCTCTGTTACAAGTATTTATTTCCTTTACTTCCTGAAGATTTCATTGCAGTCTTCAACAGGGAAGTATCAGTGTACCCCAGCATCATGTCTCCTTGGGAATTCAGCATAGAATCTTAGAATTACCGAGGTTGGAAAAGACATCTAAGATCACCCAGTCCAACCGTCCAGCTATCACCAATATTTCCCACTAAATCATGTCTCTCAGTACAACATCTAAACGTCTTTTGAACACCTGCAGGGACGGTGACTCCACTGCCTCCCTGGGCAGCCCATTCCTGTGCCTGACCACTCTCTCAGAGAAATTTTTCCGAATATCCAATTTGGATCTCCCCTCACACAACTTGAGGCCATTCCCTCTTGTCCTCTTGTTAGTTACATGTGAGAAGAGGCTGACTTCTACCTCACCATAAGCTCACTTCAGGTAGTTGTAGAGAGTGATAAGGTCACCCCTTAGCCTCCTCTTCTCCAGACTGAACAATCGCAGTTCCCTCAGCCACTCTTCGTAAGACTTGTGCTCCAGATCCCTCACAGCTTCATTGCCCTTCTCTGGACATGTTCCTGGGCTTCAATGTCTTTCTTGTAACGAGGGGCCCAAAACTGAGCACAGTACTCAAGGTGTGGCCTCACCAGTGCTGAGTACTGCTGGCAGCACTATTTCTGATACAAGCCAGGATGCCATTGGCCTTCTTGGCCACCTGCACACAGTGCTGGCTCATGTTCAGCCGAGCATCAATCAATACCCCCAGGTCCACTTCCTCTACACAGTCTTCCAGCCACTTTGCCCCAAGTTGCCTGGGGGTTGTGGCTGAAGTGCAGGACACTTGGTCTTGTTGAACTTCATCCCACTGGCCTCAGCCCAACTATCCAGCCTGTCCAGATAGCTGTTTACCTCATCTTTCTGTGCAATAAACATGGAGAACTAGGGACCCCTCAAAACAGAGCTCTCTTCAGTTGGAAGCTCTAACAATTATTCAGTAGACAAAACTGAGGAGTAGCACTATGTCTTGAATCCTATTCCTAGCAGAACTTGAAAACCAGTTCCCCCCCCCAAAAAAAGGATGTAGAGTAGACTCAAGTCACCAGTGAAGTGAAATTCAAAAGAAGTTATAAATAAATCATAGCTTGCTCAGGAAGTTCCTGAGTTGAATGTGGATGACAGCTAGGAGCATGACAATTTTTTTTTTTCTGTGGTTCTCCTGCTCTTATTGTGAAATTTAAGCAGAAACTCTTTGGTTCCTAACTGCCCCCTTTTTATTTTGGCTTGACTAAAAGCTAAGCTGAGTACCCGGTGGAGGATACTCTCACAGCACATGGCTGTTCTTTTTTTTGCTTGATGGGACTCGAGGCTCCATTCCCAGACAAGTATCCCACCAAAGAGAAATTTGATGTGAATTGGGCTAGAGAGCAAGCAAGAGAGATTGTAGGTGTGCAGTTTGCTGGTAAAGATACACAGCTGCACATGAAATTGGAGGGGTTTTTTTGTGTGTGTTTTTTTTTTTTTTTTTTTTCCAGTTCCTAGTTCAACAGCAGTGTTTTTTCACTCCAAAAAGTGCAAAAACAGACCATACAAGTGCAGCCTGACCTTTAATCTCTGAAAGGAGATGCTGCCACCCCATGAGTATGCTGTGAGAATTTCCAGAGTCTCTCAAATGGCTTGGTCTGATCTTCATTCTCAAACAGATTTACAGGTAAAATACTTGCCAAATTTTGGAGTGTCCAAGGTATTGCTGACAACACTGTGCAGTTCTGGGCATCTCCCACGTACCTCTTGGGCACCCCAGGAATTCTCAAGACAAATAACAAAGCAGTAAGAGAGATTAGGCACTGCCAGTGGGAGCCCGCAGCTCTGCAGAGGTCTGTTGGATAATGAATTTGGAGACTTGGGCATCCGTATTTCCTGTGCTAAGATTCTTCAGCACCATCTGTTCACTGCCATTTGGGACAGCCTGTACCAGCAGAGGGACTCACATCACCGGGTTTGGACACATGCAGCCCAACATTCAGTGTCACGCCATCGTTTGGCCCTCTTGGTGTCACACCACTATCTTCACTCCTAAAAAACAAATGCTAAGTGAGAATTCAGGAATGTGTTTTTCCCTGAGAACTGAGAAACCACAACAGACTTCTTACACTTGCAGGGAAAAGACAGTATACAGAACAAACATGCAGTACAAAAGCCCACATCTCCCAGCCAATGTAAGTAACTCAAGATACAGACAAGTTATGGAGGTTTGATTTGGGTTTTTTTTTGTTTTTTTTTTTTCTGTTTCTCCATTCTCTTATGGTTACGTGTTCAATGAGAACCTACATGAAATCATTTCTGGGATCATCCTGGCCTAATGGGATATTTTCCATCCACCTCAGCAGCATGGGATCAGATCCATGGTCCCATCCAGCAGAGCCATTTGAACTCCGGAACTGGAAAAAGTACTCCCTGATTCCAGCAAGTGTTCAACTATTTGAGTATGTACATTCAACAGGATACCTGTAGGAAATCTCTCAGGTGTTATTATTTAGTTTGTAATCTGCAGTAACAAGTTTGAATGAACACCCTGGAAAATGAACACTAAAACCAGCTACTTCCAGCTTCACATAGGGCACTGGTCAGATAAGGACGGTACCCACGTGGAACCCTGAGCCTTATGACTGTAGTCCAGAATGAAAGCTTTTAGAGAGTGCTCTCTGGAAGATGGTGTGCCTAGGGAGCCTTTGCCCTCTGGAGGATCACTTGTAGTCTTTATGTAACTATGTGTTAGTTGACTGATTTTCCTAAGAATGGGAGAACATGCAACCAGCAGGAAAAAGGTTTGTTTGTCTGTTTTGCTCTTATTTTATTAGAGACCTTTGCATTTCTTAAAATAATATGTTAATCTTAGCAGAATATCTAGAAAAGAAAATCATACAACAGTTTTTCAGAAATATTTAAAATTTTATATTGTCTATGCCTTCACAATAAAGGCATCTTCTGATTGATGCGAGAAGGTGAGAAACAAGGAAAGACACAGTTATGATTTTAACCTATGAGGAGGCTAATGATTTTCTGTAGGTGGCATCAGCTACAGTAAAATACTCTCAAACCGAATAATCACTGAAAATAAGTGAGATTTGTAAATACATTAATAATGATATTTGGATTATGAAGTAAAGACTCAAAGACTAAATAATAGTGTATGTGGACTAATAATAGCCTTTCTTGTAGCCTACATTGTCTTGGAGAGGAGACTGGGTTGTACCAATCACATATATAATTGTATGCTGTATTCATGTATATCTGCACACATTCTTTAAAAATTTATTTCATTTGAAGTCTTTTTCTACCCTCCTTGCTTCATCTGTTCCAGGATATGCAAGATGACATGCAGAGGCAGTGTCCAATTTGTGTGACTCTTCCATTACAACCTGTGAGAATGTGCCCATACCATTTCCAAACGCACCACAGCAGCTGACTTCCTGCAATCCATTCCACCCGCCTGTTGCAATGTCTTTGTCAGTGAGTTCAGAGGCAACACAAGCTTAATGAACTCAGTCTGAAGTACAACTAAGGACAATGTGAACTCACTTTTGAAAAGAGCATGTGAGCTGTTTTGTTGTGACAGAGATCTTGCAAGCTAACGGTAGAGAAGATGGTTTGTAATAGCCTTCTACTAGAGGGAAGACACTGGGTGAAGTGAAGCCCTGCGCAGCAAAGCGTGCTTGATTTGGTGTCATTTCAGCTCTTAGTTAACACAGACGTGTTCACAGCAGGTTTGTAAGTGGGCCAAACAAACATACAGCAGCTACTTTGTCATATTAATAACATTCTAGTGAATATAATGTCAGCTAATTAGGTTACTGAAACTAAGGGAGAAAATCTGTAAGGTCAGGACGGTTCTTCACGTAACTCAGTAGATTTCATGCTGGAACAATCAGTCATGGATTCATGAATCACAGAGGTGACTCCTGATATCATCATAAGAAAATGATTTATGTTACTTAGCCAAAATCTGTGTACACCTATATTATTATGTTACGTATTTAGAATCATAGAATATAGAGTTGGAAGGGACCCACAAGGGTCATCGAGTCCAACTGCTGGTTCCACACAGCACTACCCAGAATTCAAACCCCATGTCTGAGAGCAGTATCCAAACACTCCCTGAACTCCGGCACTCAGGGCCATGACCACTTCCCCGGGCAGCCCGTTTCATGCCCACCGCCCTCTGGTGCACAACCTGTCCCTAACCCCCACCCACCCCTCTCCTGACGCAGCTCCATGCCGTTCCCTCTGGCCCTGTTGCTGTCACACAGAGCAGAGCTCAGTGCTACCCCTCCGCTCCCTGTGAGGAGCTGCAGCTGCCATCAGGCCTCCCCTCAGCTCCTCTGCTCAGCTCTGAGAGCACCCAGGGACCTCAGCTGCTCCTCACACGTCTTAGGTTTAGGTTCACATGTATTCCCAGTGGCATCGGGGAGTACTCAGTACTTCTGCCATGGTGGATGTTCATCGTTTAATTATCAGCTCCAGAGATTCATCACTCAGCAATGACGTTGCAAAGCAAGAAGCTTTAACGTGAACCACAACTGCAATGCTGAAATTTAATTATGATTACAGCTGTTAGAAATTGAGATAAATGATACAGATAGATAGTGTTCTTCATAAACATCAACGGTATTTGATGTGATCGAGGCTATGTGAGGGCCTGATTCCAGAAAACATTGGGAGGTTTCTTCTTCTCATGTAAAATGATTTTTATTGCATTTTGAGTAAAGATTTTTGTTTGTTTGTTTGAATACCCTTAATCACAGACAAAAAGAGGGAGATAAGAGACCTAACCTGTCCTTCTCTTTCAAGGCAGGGCCAGTTACAGCTTTTTTAACTCCGACACGTTCATTCAGTCTGTTACTACAGACCTCCAGTGATAGAAATTCTGAAGTTGTCTCTTTCTCCTTGTGCTACTTGCAGATAGAAATGTTCTTAATAATGTCTAAAATGAATATTACTGAAACTTGAGGTCATTATTTCTTGTTCCATCTGCTATGAGAACGACAAAAAAGATTATGCTTATATCAAATAGAAAACTTATCAGTGTTGAACGTAAGGAACAGATCTTACAGAAACCCCCGTTTTTCCATTTTGACAAGTTGTGGAGAAATATATCTTTCCCTATGCTTTTGTATTAAGTTCATCCTACCTCGGTCTCCCTAACTCCCTTGTAAGAATATCCAAAGGGACAATGTGAAAAGCTGCTGTCAAGACAAGTGACTTATTACTTCTTCCCTTAATATAAGATCCCTATAAGACCCTACTGAAGAAGAAAATCACAGAATCACAGAATTGTAGGGTTGAAGGGACCTCTGGAGATCATCTAATACGACCCTTGGCTAAGACAAGTTCCCTACAGTAAGCTGCACAGGAAAGCATCCAGATGGCTCTTCAGTATCTCCACAGAAGGAGACTCTCTGGGCAGTTTGCTCCAGTGCTCTGTCACCCTCAAAGTAAATATGTTTTTTCTCATGTTCATATGGAACTTCCTGTGTTCCAGTTTGTGCCTGTTACCCCTCACTCTGGGCACCACTGGGCACCACTGAAAAGAACCTGGCCCATCCACTTGAATCTCATCCATTAGATATAAACACTGATAAGATCCCCTCTCAGTCTTCTCCAGTCTCAGCAGTCCCAGGTCTCTCAGTCTTTCTCATAAGGGAGAAGTTCCAGACCTCTAATCCTCTTTGTGGCACTCTGCTGGACTGTCTCTAGAAGTTACCATCTTTCTTGAACTGGGGAGCGCAGAACTGGATGCAGTACTTCAGATGTGGCCTCAACAAGACTGTGAAGATGGGGAGGATAACCTGGACTGTAGTTCCCCAGCTCCTCCTTGTTGTTCTTTTTGAAGACTGGAGTTATATTGGCTTTCCCTTAATCCACAGGTACCTCTTCCATTTTCCAAGACTTTTCATAGACTGTTGAGGGTGGTTTAGCAATCAATTCTTTCAGTTCTCTCAACACACATGCACGCATCCCAATGGGGCCCATGGATTTACCCAGGCAACACTACAGACTAGGGGCAGAGTGGCTGGAAGGCTGTACAGAAGAAATGGACCTGGGGGTGTTTGTCAACATTCAGCTAAACATGAACCAACAGTGTACCCAGGTAGTCAAGAAGGCCAATGACATCCTGGCTTGTATAAGAAATACTGCTGCCAGCAGGAGCAGGGAGGTGGTTGTCCCCCTGTACTCAGCTCTGGTGAGGCTGCACCTTGAGTATTGTGTTCAGTTTTGGGCCCCTCACTACAAGAATGACATCGAGGCCTTGCAGCATGTCCAGAGAAGTGAAATGAAGCTGGCTGAGGGAACTGAAGTAGTTCAGTCTGGAGAAGAAAATGTTTAAGGGAGACTTTATAGCTCTCTACAACTCACTGAAAGGAGGCTGTGGCGAGGTGAGTGTCTTCTCCTGCATAAGTAGCAATAAAACAAGAGGGAATGGCCTCAAGTTGCACCAGGGGGTATTCAGCTTGGATATTTGGAAAAATTTCTTCTCCAAAAGAGTGGTCAGGTGCTGGAATTGGCTGCCCGGGGTGATGGTTGAGTCACTGTCCCTGGTGGTGTTCAGGAAATGTTTAGATGTTTTACTGAGAGACATGGTTTAGTAGGGAAATATTGGTGGTAGGTGGACAGTTGGACTAGATGATCTTGGAGGTCTTTTTCAACCTTGATCATTATATGATTTGCGTGCACTGATGTTACCTAGATGGTTTCTGACCAGATCCTCCTCATCCAAGAGGAATTCTCCCATTCCCCAGACTCTTTTTTATCTCCAAGGTCTGGGATTCTCAAGGGGCATTCTTAGCAGCAGAAACCAAAGCAAAGAAAGTATTCAGTAACCCTGTCTTCTCACTATCCTCTTTTACCATGTTACCCACCTCATTCAGTACTGGACCCACATTTTCCCGTCTTCCATTTGCTGCTGACATACTGACGGAATCCTTTCTTGTTGTTCTTTGCCAGATACAATTACAAGCAGACCTTAGCCTTCCTTGTTGCATCCCTGCATGTCCTGACAATGTTCCTATATATCTTCCCAAATACAGCAGTATTGACATAACTTGTTCTTGATATCTGTGTTAGCAAGTACTACCTTTTTTTTTAAAATCATCTGAATGCCTACAATTGGTTTTTCAGCAACTGTCAATAAGACCTGTTAGTCTCTATTTCTCCTCCTCTCTCCCAAGGACAGGTTCTATGAGGACAGTTACCCTGGGCTCACGTTCATCTTCTGTATATTCTTCACTGAGGTTGCTTCAGCCTGACTTCTCATATAACTGACAATATATCAGCTATGCTGAAACATTAAGCATCAAAAAGTTTGCCCTGCACGACCTCCTCATCCCATCCTTTTCCTATTCTAGGCTGAAATCTTACACTTTTTTTTTGGCAGATATTAATTATTATAGGTTTGCTTATCATTGAATTTTTTAGGGAAATCTAAGCAAAAGAATGAGCTGAGTATTTTATCCTTCTCTACATCAAGCTTTTTAGTGAGGCAGAGGCCTTCATCTTGCCTGACTCGTCTGAGTAAGCCTGTTTAAAAGCCAAATTTCTTGTTGCATCTTGTTTTATGCTTTGGCTTTTAGGATCCTATCCCTCATTGCTCATACTATTCTTCTTTTCCTGTAATTATGAATATGACCTTCTTTCCATTTTGTTCTTTTTCCTTTTGCATTTAGAGGCAGTGATAAACTTACAGTGAAGCAGCATGGCCTCTGTGCCGTTCCTTAGCTCTGCACTCAGAATTCCTCTGTATCTTTCCTTTCTCAATGAAAATCATTCTCTTTAATTTACTCTTTGCTTTCCTTTGCTTCCTCTGAAATTTTATTCAAGCATTTACCTAAATTTGCACAAATCTACCTTTTTGAGGTCTATTGTTTTGTTATGCATCTCTCCCTTTTTCCTCTTTTAACTGGGAATTCTCTCTCTTTTGTCACATTCAGGAAAGTTGCTTTCAACCTTGTTTTCTCTCTACTGGTTGCTAATTATTTTTCCAGAATTAACTTAACCACATCTGATATTAAAACAAAGAAGATAAGAAAATCTGTGGGAATTAGACACTAAAATATTCCCAAATGACTGAACTAAAATAGTGCATCCTTATCTTACCTTACCTTACCTCACCTTGCCTTACTTTATTCAGTTCTCCTAGTAACATCATGGTCTGAAACTCCCTGGGGAAAAGTTTGTAGTAAACTTCCATAGTTAGATAAAAATTCTTTGATGGATAATAGCAAGAAGGTTATGTTAATTAATTGGTGTCCTATTCTCTAAGATGCGGGATAACAATTTTAAGATAAGTCAACATCCCTTATCACATTACTAAGTTTAATGTGGGAGTTAGATCACTGTAGTGGAGCATGGGATGTTTTCAGATTTGTAGACTCCTTGCCTGTTCATGAAGAGGCTATTAAACTCAAATCTACCTGGGGTCCGTAAGATCTTTGCTCATTAGTTCTTTACCATGAAGAAATTGGGTGTTCTCACATGAGAGGAGCCAGAAGTCAGCTATAGGGTTACATAGCCCACCAAGAAGTGGGCTATAAGGTTCATCTCTTTGTGGGAAAGGACTCAGAGCACCAGTGACTCACCTCCCAAAGGGCGTGTAACGGAGGGCAGGGAAGGCTCTGCTTCACCTGCTGAACTTGTTCCACTGTGTGGAAAAGTGAAATGTTCAGTGAGTCACTAGAAGAGTGCACACTTCCTGAGAAAGGTGGTTGGGGCAGAGGGTGATACCTGCCCTTCAAGCCAAAGTTTGTGTATGCGTTTAGCATGAAATAAATATTGCATAAAATACTGATGCAATCCTGCCAGGCCCAAACCCATTGCTCCAGAGCTTTATTGCAGGCATCTAATTGCTAAGCTGAGAGTCCCAGTCTTGCTTTCCAGTGTAATGAAAACTTTAACTATTTTATACCAAGCAGGCCATTGCAACAGGAGAAGACCACGAGCAGCCTGCGGACAAGGCACCTTGGTGCGTGTCATGAGCCTGGTCTCCTCAAGTAGAAGAAGACTTTGAACCCAGTTTTCTTCATCTTACATGAGCACTCCACAACTGGGCAATGCATACAGCTTGTTCCTCCTTGCAGTGTATGGAAGAAGGGAGTGAGCCCTGTCTCTGGAGGAGAGGCTGCAGGCAAAGGATCCGGGTTGGGAAACCTGCACGGGGGGGAAGCACCGCTTCATAGCACTGATTGACACCTCAGGCCCAGGGAGGGAGAACTGTAGGGAAAATATCACACCTCAGCACATCCAGTGGCCTAATCTACAGAGCTTCCCAGTGAGTTTGCTACTGCCATGCTCATGCCCATGTATGTACCCACACAGTTTGCTCTGGTTCAGCACTTTTGTGGGGCTCAATGTGTATTCTGTAGCTGCAGTACTACAGCAGATAGGTAGAAATCTTTCTCTCATCATACTGCTTTCTTGTCAAAAGCTAAGTTACACATTAGTCCTTCTTAAATTATACTTTAGGAAAATGAGTGAGTACAGTCAAGCCCTGGAATAAATTGCCTTGGGAAATCTGTGGAAGGCTTGATCGTTGGAAACTTATAACTAAAGATCAGACAAACATCTGCCAGGAGAGGCATGGATAGAGTTTATCCAGTGTTTGGGTGGGAGGTAGAGAGCTGATCTGCGGAAGCCTTTTCCAGCCATAATTTCCTATGATTCATACACCTTTGTCTGTACGATTGCTTCACACTGTGTGTGAACAGTAGCTTCTTGATCTTGATTACAGTGCTAGATCCAAATCTGCCATGTCACCTGTAGCTTCACACTTCGGTAAAGTTTATTTAGTAAAAACAGCATCTAACACCTGCCTGTGTTAGGACAGCAAAGGTACGCTGAACAACAGGAATGCATCTGCTGAGTTCTCAGCAGTGACAGCTGCCAGCTAGTCAGAAGGATGCAGGAGATAAACAGATGTTTGCTGGAAAGACACTTCATTTGGGCTGTGAAGAGGAAAATTGTTAAATGGAGATAAGAATACTGAGCTGTTACTTAGTTTTATTTAAAATACTTACGCAGCTGATGCAGAAAGAAAAGGGAAATAAACATTATCTGGTGGTAGAACAATAGACTTAAACAGCAGAAAGTAATATTAGTTATCTTTAGAAAAAAAAGCCTCAGAGAGCTTTGGAAATGCCTGCACTTGCAAGTTGTCAAGAGCAGGTAATGTGGATATGCATCAGAAATGAGACATTAGTGATTGTCCCTTCAAAGACAATGACCTCTTAAGGTCCCTTCCTGCCATGTTGTCTGTACTTCTGTGATAAGAGACAAATAGATGCAGACATGACAGGAGATATATTAGCAACAAGAGGAAAATCCAGCTCTTTGAGACCTTTACCAGGTCTTTCTCCTTTGCTGCCCTGTCTCAGGAGAATGGAAACTCCTCAAGGCAGTGTCTGTATATGCAATGCAGAGAAAATAAGAATAAGACTACAGGATAAGCAGAAAAGCACTTAGAAGATGGAAACAGAATCTTTAATTATTCTTGGAGTTCTTAATTAAGATTCTAACAGAATGGTAGAACTAAGACCAGGTACACAATCTTTAAGAAGTGCCTCATCTTTAAGAAGTGCACTGCACCAGATGACTTGATTTGTCTTCTCACCATCAGGAGGTGGGAAAAATTATTCTTAGACGTTTATGTGGAGGCATTAATGTGTCCCATCCATCTGCAGATTTCAATCAAGCAGGTTGAATGAATTCTGAGCTGTCAGACATGAGCCACCAGAGGAGAGCTAGGAGCTGCTGTACTAGCTGAGCAATGACGTTTTCTCCTTTGCTACTGCTTGTATACTCAGCAAAAAACCTGTAATGAATTCAGCTGACTTGTTGAGACAAGACCTGCTGATTTCTGATCTTTTGGACATCCTCCCTCCACACTCAGCCATGTTTGCACCAAAACTCAAGTGGCTCAGCCCAGGCGTTTCACAACTCAACCAGCCAATACGTGTTCTGCAATCCAGCAAAGGCATAAAAGGATGTGCCTGTAAAAATAAACATTTTTTTACTGCTTGAAAAATTCTCACACCTAGAATTTTACAAGTATTCTGGCACAGCTGGATTTTGCAGCTGGTGGGCTGAGATGGTTTGAGGATGCTCAATGAACAAATGGAAAAAATGGGATCCAATCTAAGTTGCAAAGTAGGAAAAATCAGAGAAATATGGGTACTGTGCCTTGACAGGGTGCCCAGCAGGGCTCCAGGGACACTGACCCCAGCTGTCTAGAGCATAATTTGTCTGCTATATAAGCATGATTGAAAGAGATTCAAAGTGGGATGGGAGTGGAAGGAGCTCCATGCAGCCCAGATTCACCTGACTTTGCACAGGACAGGGAAAATCTCACCCATCCAATTAAAGATCAGTCTTCTCGTGGATTCATCTAGTAAGGAATCTATTACCATGTATCTGCATAACTGGAATAATCTCAAAGGGGAAAGCCATGTTAAATTACTTTCTACCCCTAATTTGGCACACCATGCTCTCTTTCCTTTTAGACAAACTTCCGATGCTGAGTGAGATGAATGTTATTAGTATTAAAGATGAAGGTTGAAATACGAGTTTATGGGAGTCTGCTCCGTAGTTTAAGCACTCTCAGGTACTCATAAAATAAGCTGATATCAATTACTTCCAAAAGAAATCACACTCCTGTTTGCTTCCAGTTGTGTGTGCTCCTCCTGGACATTGCATACTGTGATGGCTGTTGCTCATGCTGTTTGTAGAAGCCTTTCTTCAATCATCTCTATTAACATAAAGCATTTATCCACAGCAAGCTGTGCCCTTTCCCTGCTGCTTTTCCTTTGATTTTGCTACTTGTTACTGTCTATCAGTTTGATAGTAATATGTCATATTCATCAAGGAAAAGCAAAATCCTTTTTTTCCTGCCTAAGCTATCAGTCTGCCAACATCACCAAGCTTCATAAAAAGCAGCAGCCTTTTTCATGGCTGCAGTATAGTTGACTCTGTGTGTGCATATGCATGCACAATATATTCGAATGTTAATGATATGTTCATGGTATCAGAAAAGTAGTGCTACGTCACTACTAACTTTAAAACTTATGAGATAATGAATTTGTGAGATTACAGATCCTGGGGGTTGGACATCGCATCTACTCTGTTCACTCCCACTACCAGCCCACCCCCACTACCTGCAGCCACTGCAGCTGAGACCTGTCTGCAGACCTCTCTCCATGGTCTGAGGCTGCTCTTCGGGTGATGTTAGGTGCAGAACAACTGCATGTGGTTTTTGTCTTATGGTCAGTAGGCCCCAGGGATGATGCACTGCCAGTCTTATGTGCATAAATACAGAAAAGCAAAGAAGATAAGAAGATGTTTGAAGAGGTGAAGTGCTCAGATGCTTGTCCATTTTTTTTCCCTAAAGATCAGTTTGTCTGTAAATATCATCACTGTCCTTACAAACCCTGCCACTCTCTTAAACTTCTTTCTAGTTTTGGATCACCAGAAATTAAGTCTCCCAGTGGTGCAAGACAAGCCCTTTAACTGACTGCATTTCATGACTGATTTTAGTGAAGTCAGCCCATCATCCATAGCTCTGGCTTGGCACACTGTATATAAGTAGATACATTTAAGCAAATTCAGCATAGTCAGCCTCAACATCAAAAAAGAGTTCATATTGGCAATCTAAAATACGCATGTATTTGAAA
>PPHD01016894.1:0-15332 GCA_002909625.1 Bambusicola thoracicus
ACCCAGGCCATTCTGGGATTCTGGGATTCTGTGAAGACAGCCCTGCATTGGCTGCTGGGGCTTCTGCTCCCAGCCCTCATCAGCCTGTTCTTGAATCATTATGATTTGCAGAGCATCATTTGAAAGGAATCTGAAATAGGTTTTCAGGTGTTGATCACATCCCCGAGAGCTTCGTATCCAACTGCATCAGTTGGGTGCTTTTAACAAACACAGAATCTCCACGGGTTTGTCACCCCAGCCTGCAATAAGAGCAGTGAAAAGCCAATGAAGAGTGCGTCTCTTCTTGCTGTAACGGTACTGTCCTAAAATAGGCTCTGGTGTTCCAGTGCGCAGAAGGTGAAGGATGGCATATCAACAATTGCTTGCTTACTTTTCCCACACTCTGGAACTGGAGTAAATTCAGCTCAGAGATTCCACAGAAACACTTCCGAATGGGGAAATAGGAGCTGGGAAACAAAGCTGTGGATTTGCTTAGAAGCAATCCGTTTCTTCCTCAGAATAAGTCGATGCCTTAATCAAGTAGTCGGGTGCTTAAGGAATCACAGGGAATGGAAGAGACAGCTTTCCAGGCTTGTTGAGAAGAGGCGGAGCTGATTGCCCCGAGGCTGCTGCTCAGCTGTGGCAGAAGACAAAGGGAATGTGCTGGTGGCACAAAAGAAACCCCTGCTGGAGCCAAGAGATCTCTGCTGTGCCTTGTTCTATGGAAGGGTCACTAGGCCACTGTCTCTGTTCCTGCTAAAGCACCTTTACAGACAGGCGTAGGTCTTTCTGCTATTTGCTGTCATTCTCTTCTGAAATAGAGCAGTTTTTCAGAAGAAAGCACTCCCACTGATCTTGTTCATAAATATAAAGGCAGTATTGTGAGTATGTAGTGTTACTCTGTCAGGCTTCAGGGCACTGTAGGCTCAGAGCCTGTCAACATCATCTTCGGCCTTCTCTGCTGTCTGGGTTTGGTTCTTCATTGCTCAGGAGCTTCAGGTCGCTCAGGCTATGGCGTGGGGAAGACCCCAGTTGTAGATCCCCCGCAGTCACTCCATCAGCCTGCACTATCAGGCGCAGCATCTCAGCCATACCGTGTTTGTACAGCGCACACGCCCTGCATGCACCTACAAGCCTGCTTTATCACTGCTAAGTCTCTGCTGTGAAAGGAGATTTCTGCTGCTGGAACTGCCCTGCCAGGCAGGGAGGTGTGCTGACTGCTCTGCCCTGTCCTGTGCCGTTGTGCTGGGAGAGACAGACTGGGCATTGGGCTCACGGAGCATGCAGGTCCCAAGTTCTTTTGTACCTCATTTTGCTTTCACGCTATCACTGTTACCTGTGTACATTATTACGCTGCCCAATCCAGTATTGATTTTCATATTGTGTTTTAACAGATTGGAGTTAGGAGCTTATTCTGTCTCCTTTGCCTGTGTCCCGTGACTGTGGCATATGCTGCTTTTAACCTTACCTTTGTTTCTCTGAGTCCCTTAAGTAGGATTTACAACAGCTGTGTTTTTTCCTTACATTTTTTTCTTCACCTTTTCCCCAAGTGGATGGAAATCTTCGCTTCTTCCTAAGCAAGGTGAAAGTATCCCGCATGAAGAAGTTTTGTGTGGCTCCAGCCACAGAGATGCTGAGTATTTGTTTCTCTCTATTTGACTAGAAAACAGTACCTGGCGATGGCTGTTTGTTTATATGGTGTGCTTGGGTGTGAGGGGCAAAGCAGGCAGATTTACATTTACATTTCTGGACTGCTTTTTTCTCGAGCTCCCACACATGAGCAATTGCCCTGCAGGGTAGGGTGGGGGTGAGATATGTCTGTTGCTCTTTATTTCGCTATAAACTTCGCTCTGATTACTAGGACTTCTCCAGGGAAGACGAGCCCTGCCTTACCATTGCTGGGGGTATAAATCACTCCTAATTAATACCACAGTCAAGCTGCCTGGAGAGGAAGGCAAAACTCATACGCTTTGGCTGTGTCATTCCAGTAAACCTGTATGAGAGGGAGGCCAGACTGACAGCCTGCAGGCGCTGTGCCCTGGGGCAGAGACACAGGTTGGTATCAGGATGAAGTTGCTCAAGTTTTGACCCAGATACCAGCTGTCCAGGACAGTTCCTGACCTGTGGAGCTCTCGAAGGAGGAGCACGAGGCAGACAGGAGGTAGGTGCAGCACCTCTCCATTTTGTACGTGAGGTTTTTGAGCAACGCGCTTGCCAAAGGTTTTGTGGGGAATCTGCAGAGCCAGGAATTTATTACCCCTTGCCCATCTCTCAGGCTGGTGCCAGAAGCAGACAGGTAGTTTGCTAAATGCTTCAGCCCAACTCCTGGAAAGTATGCCTGCATTCCCACTGAAACCAGCAAGTTCTCCAGTTTAGAATGCCTTTATTTTTAAACTGTCCAGCCAGAGCCTACATGTTTTGACAAAGTAGCGCCAGAGCACTGAGTGCCTTGGAGATTCTTAGCCCGTACTGACTGCTCGCTGAAAGCACTGCCTCAGCCTCCTGTGGACTCCCAGACAGTGCCTGAGAGAGTGTGTGATGCCTTTCTCAGCCTGGCCTTGCCTTTTTTTAGCTTAAATCAATAGCAAGGATGAAGGGAGAGTGCAAAGGGAAAGAATTCAGAATGAACAATGCTCACTAAATAGACAACCCACACGTGAAATGTAGGATTTTAAATGCAAATGCCTTCATCTTGTCTTATCAGAGCCAATTGGTTTAGCCCCTGTGCTACACAGGTTGAGTTTAAATGCTGTACGGGTAACTCTAAGCTGACACCACTATTTACATGGGACTGCTGATGATGCGGTGTTGTAGTTGGCTTCCAGGAAAGATCTCACCCCAGGCAGAATGGAGTCCATCCCCACCAAGGTTTTACTTTCTCATCATTATTTCTCTCCTGTATGAATTGTAGGCAGTGGGCACTGAGCTTGGCACCACAGCGCAGTGGAGCAGGAAGTAATGGGGATTTCCCTGATAGCCCCAAGGTCGCAGTAGTGAACATACAGCAACTTGGGAAAAAGCAGCACATAGGAGAATGTCGGAAGGTCCTGTCACCTTGGCTGTCCTGCAGCCTTGTTTGTAAGGTAAGGGATGAGAACATCTTGGTAACAACATGCTTCAACCTCCCTTCTTACAATGAAGTTGAGGGTTTTTTCTGGGAGGTCTAACAGGTTGGAAGCATTGCAGTTGCCACTGGTTGACTTAGCTCAGTGGAAGAATATGTGACTGCCCAAAGGAGCTTTCTCCTTACCCTAGATCATGCATTTCTTCCCTCTTCTGTCACATCAGCAGCCTTGCTCTTTCAACCTCCAGAGAACTGTTTTGTTTTTGCTTTCAATAGGGTTAGTTTTCAGGCAAGTAAGTAGGCTGGTTTGACCCTGTAAAACTCCATTCCCAAACTGTGGGAGTGATGGAGGCAACAAAAGCAAGGGGACAGGAGTTGTAGGGCAGACCCACCTCTTTTGGCAGTAACTCGGTTTTAGCTTTGAGTTTTAGTAATTGTGAAAGTGCATGAAAAGCAGTCTTTTCAGTTTGGGATGAATGAAAGCCTTCCAGGTGTAAGCATGGGGAATTAATTACGGCATTCGCCCAGCCCAGTTCTTCTCCTGGAGTCTGACACGTGGCTGCCTCATGTGATGTCTCTTGGCACGGCAGAGGCATGGCATCACCCACAGCTCTGGCAGCAGCTGCTTCTTTGAGCCTGTCAGCCTCCTCCAGTGGCTGCAGTAGCAGTGAGTTTCTGCAGGTGCACGGCACTGCATCGCCATCGTCCCAGTGAAGCCACCGAGTGCGTGCAAGTCTATGAATGAGAGCAGCTATCCAATCAAGAAGGTATTTTATACACTGCAGGTTCACTGGCCATCTTTCCCTCAAGAGATGTGTGTATAGAAGACGTGGCTGGTTTTTACAGACAGTACTATGAAGATGTCGGTCGTTTTGAGTTGCCCTTTGCACTGCATCACTGTTCTGTGCTTTGGAAGTGGTTGCAGGGCTGGCTCAAGTTCGGTCGGCTGTGCCTGCGGTTAAAGCTTTGGCCCTCCAAACCCATCCTGGCAAGATGAGGGCAGGGAGGCAGGATTTCCCCTCCGCTGTTCTCTTTGGGTTCCAACGAGGCTGGGAGAGGGGAAGGGAGACCGAGGATATCTGAGCATCTTCTCTGTAAGCAAGGCCAATTATACGCACGGCAATTACCTCAGTGTAAACAGCCCATCGTACCGAGATGGGGAGAGCCTTTTGAGCCTGAGGAGGGTGCTTTGAAGTGCCTCTGCTCAGAGAGTGTCCATTAATGCAGGGAATTGCACCGGCCGCAGCCCTCGGCTGCGTTAAGCGGAGTTGGGCGGCGGTGCCTATTGAGCTGGGCGGGATGGCTGTTAGGTGCCCTCGGTATGACAAAGCGGTCGTTAACATTCCAGCAGCGATGGGGCAGTAGCCAGTAGCAACGCTTGTCTGCCTCGGCCAGCCCTGCTTGCTGCCGCCAGCGGTGCCATAAGGGCACGTGTCTCCCGTACGTGCTAAAATTCCACTTTCCTAGCGGTATCTGCACGATTTCTTGCCTGTACTGTGGAAGAATCCTAGCAAGTCACACCGAAGTTAATATAAATTATCTGTCTCTCAGCAGGGAGGAGGATTATGTCATTTTAGGCTAATAGCTGCCAAATAATAGACACACAGATGCTCTTAAATTGGTTTAATTCCCGTTGGCTGGCCCTGACAATTGGGAGCAAAGATAAATACACACAAAGCATTCAAAGCTCGGGGTGTTATGATGCTAATTGAAAAGTCACCAAAGGAAGCCCTCACGGTCTGTGGGAACCTCGGCGCACGGGATTAGCGGCTAATTAGTGGCTAGGAGCTATCTCATCCCCAGCACAGGCACCTCTGCCCATGCAATCGGTTCTTGCCCTTGATACCAGCAATAAAGAAACTGCTGTGGGCAGCAGGCAGTGTGATGGTAGGAAGATAACATGAGTGTTAAGCATCATGCACAGAAGCAATGTCAGAGATGCTTGCTGTGTCTTGAGCTACAGCAAACATAAAGGCATTTGAGGCCCGAGCTCTTTCCCCCCTTTTAACAAATGCACAAGTCGTGTTATGTGACTTTTTACCTCTTTCATGTCGTGTTTGCAGCAGATGACAGAACGCACTCTGGAGACCCTGAGCCTCAAACCCTGCTTTGGACTCTGCAGTGAGTGCACACAGGCAGTCGCAGCCCCTTCCTTGCACGGTGCTTTAGAATCGTGACATTTAAAAAGCATACAATCCGTCTGTCAGCATCCCGGTATTTCCCTCTCAAGCTGTTCCCTGGTGTACAACTGAAGAATCAAAGAGTTTCTCAAATAACACACTTGTGTTATGTGAACCCAAGGGCTCGGCCTGTGGAAAAAGAGATTTGCAAGCTGGTACGAATCAGTTGCATCACTGGCACCACTCAACTAATCAGGGCTTTGTTTAATGAGGGGTGCATCTATTTTGCTCAATTATCTCCCACTGGTGAGAATCCTTCATTTATACTTTCATTTGGGAATGCTGGTTTTGGAACTCTCTGGAGTTAGATGTTTTCTTGTCCTCACATTCACTTTTTCGGATCTGAAACAACTGTAAACACAGCTTTAAACTGTTACACACCCTCTCAATTACATTAACCAGTATTACACTTCACAAAGACACCAAGTAGCAATAGCAGGGAGGTTCACTTGTGAGCTTTGGAGGAGCTAAAAAGTTTCTTTCCTGTGTTAACCGGCTCTGAGTAATGCGGTTTTGCACAAGCTGGAGTCAGAAGTGGGTAATGTGAGGAACCCATGCTGGTAGGCAGTGACCTGCAGTGCGTGGGCTGGTGGCCTAAGTCAGCTCTTCTGGCAACCAGCAGATGGATGGTTGTAGCCTGGTTTCCTTAACCCTCCAGTTGACCAGCCCTCCAGACAGCTAACTTTCTTCTCCAGCTGCTGAGAAAAAGCTAAATCATAGAATCATTTAGGTTGGAAGAGACCACTGAGATCATCCAGTCCAACTGCCAACCCATCCCCACCATGCCCACTGACCATGTCCTTCAGTGCCACATCTCCACAATTCTTAACACTTTCAAGGACGGTGACCCCACCACCTCCCTGGGCAGCCTGTGCCAATGCCTCACAACTCCTGAGATGAAATTTGTCTTTATATCCAATTCCCCACCCCCCAGTACAACTTAAGGCCATTACCTGTTGTCCTGTCACTATTATGGGGGGTTGGAGATTCATGATCCTTGAGGTCCCTTCTAACCCAGACCATTCTGTGATTACATGGGAGAAGAGGCCGACCCTCACAGTCATCCACAGTCTTCCCAGTGAGAGCTAACGAACAAAGAGGATCATGCTTCATACAGCAGCTATGAAGTGATGATCTGGGAAGAGGGTTGGGAAAAGCAAACAGGCTTTTAGGCATAGAAGTTGTTCTACACATCTGAAAGAAACCTCAGACTTCAAGCTATCTTGCCCCCTCACAAAATCCTGCAGGGAAAAGAGAGACAACAGCCCCAGACAGACACCTCTGCTGTGGATAAGCTGCCCAGCTTGCAGGGCAGCCAAGAGAACCCAGCTGCTCCAGGAGTCTTAATAGCTTTTGTGGAGCAACAGATTCCTAAAATGATGCTCACTGTTCCGTACGTTTGTCAAAACAGGCATGAGATACACAGGAATAATATTTTTTGGCCAAGGTATTTCTAACTGGTTCTAGGTGGGTATTAGTAATAATACAGCTGTCGGCACAGTGTTTTTTAAGCAGAAGTGCTTTGCATCTTTTAAGATATCTTCCCTTTTAAGCAAAATACCTGTGGGAACCATTAGTAATGGTTTCAGGCACTGCTGGACAACAGTAGTGTGAAGATACAGAGTGCAGCAACCCATGCAGCATAGGAACCCAGTGACAGGCTGCAGGCTGGAAGACTCTCTTGAGCGTGGCAAGGAGCGAGAAGCAGATCAGACAGCTGCTCAATCCCTCTGAGAGTTGAAAAGAGGGAGGAGTCCCAAATCAAGGAGAAAACCATAGAGAAGAAACTATAGAGGAATTCCTAACTTCTATAGGAATCTGTGCATGACACACTGGGTCTGCAGGAGCCCAGAGCTCAGCTCAGCCCCTCAAAACCCGGTACCACAGCTGTAACTCTCAGGATCTCTTCTGAGCAAATCTTGTGCCATTTAGGGAAGGTGTTGGGCTGAGCTGAAGCTGTGCAAGTACAGCTGTTCTCAGATCAGCTAAGAACAAATAAAAATCAGTTTAAAGCATTAGCCTGTTCCAAAAAAAATAGTGCTAAACCTCATTCTAGAGCTACTGTTAAGTTGAAAAATATATATTTAAGTGCTTCTTCAAATAAAGCCTAAAAACCCATTTGCTTTTCCAGTGGTCTGATGACTGCTTTTGCCAGGTTACTTCCAACATAGAATTCACCTACGGTCTAAGGCGATGCCTGGGAGATCCAAGCATTCTGGTATGACTGGGATAAAGCTGAGGTGAGAGGCAGGTCAGAATCGGGTGTACTATGGAGGTATCTGCAGCCTTTGTGGGGAAAGATTACCATCTTGGTGGGAAGATCGTGTTTCTGTTATTACCAGTAACAACTGGTTTCTACCATTTACTCTCCCCTCTTTGTTTGTCGGGTAGGCCCTGACAGCTGGGGGACTCAATGCAGCACGCAGGTGAGGCTGAGGCTGGGCTCAGAAGTGCTGTCAGGCAGTGTCACGCGTGTGGGGTTGTGTGGTACCACAGCCCCGGTCACAGAGAGCCTGCAGTCCGAGCCAGGAGCCTGCAAGAGGGCTGCACAGAAAAGCAGTGACACCTGTGCTGTTTTTAATGGGATCTGTAGCTGTGAGGTTTTGACAGAACCCACTTTTTCTTTCAGTGCATTCTGACATGGAAGTATGTGAAATATATTTCCACAAGAACAAGCTGCCTTGTGGGTGCTTCTGCGGGGCTGAGCTTTAGCTGGGAGCAGCTTGGTCGGCGCCATTTTCCCTCTGTGGCCTGTGCAGGAAGCTAACGCCAGCTGCCTTTGCACACTGTGGGACCGTAACAGGCCGCTGCCTGCGCCCGGGAGCGCGGACCCTCCTGCTGCACTCAGCAGAGCAAGTCTGAACTGGGTGCATAGAGCAGGAAATGCCAGTTCACAGCCCTCCCACATGGCTCCAGGCTGCGTGCACGCTGACTTTTCCAGCCCCCCAGAGTTTGTACACAGGAATCCCTTCGCCATCCAGATGCCGTTTTGGGATTGGCACAGCATTCTGTGATCTTGGAAGGCCGCTCCATGTGGTGTGGGAGCCATCGCACACGCCTCGTGCATTGGGTGCCTGCTGTGCTCTGCTGCAGGTATTGACGTGTAGGAGAGCTTTGTCACAACAAACAGCCGAACGCTGCGCTTTTTTTCCATCCGTGGAAGATACCGTCATACTTTCCAATCAGTCTCAGTGAAAACCATCAGTGGGGCTGCAAAAAGGTTAAAGGTTTGCAAGTTTAGGATTTGGTGGGAATATGTGCTTGTTTGGACTTGGCCCAAGAGCCTCATTTACCTGTTTGACAGGTAACAATTAGCGAGCAATAGCTCTGCTGGCTGGAATGCGGCTGTGAGGGCCAGCGGGCGCTGGGTTAGCGGGTGGGCAGGTGTGGGTGCAGCGCCCAGATAGGTATGTGCATGCACAGCATTCCTGGGAATCAGCTTTCCCTTAAAGATGGAGCGATGACTGCAGGGCACAAAAGGGCTGGGCTTAGCTAGGGCTCTGAGAGGTGAGCTGTTTGCAAGGTAAAGAAGTAAGGTAAACAGTGGGAGAGAAGGTGAGCTGACAAAGAGGCTGGGGGAAGCAGCTGCCTCTTTTTTTTTTCATGGTCCAGCAATAGGAGAGCAAAGGAAGGGCTTGTAGCAGGTCTGAGAAGCTCACTTGGCACAGTGTAAACACAAAACAGGGAAACCATTTGGCAGTCGGCTTAGAAACAGTTACACTGCTGATGTGCTCGTCCCTCAGCTCTGCCATTAGCAGGGCTCCAAATGCCAACGAGTTTATAAAATAAAACCATTTCTTGACAAGCAGCCTCGATTCCAGCTCCTGCCGACAGCCCCTCCAGTGTCCCTAGGGGGAACCGGTGGGATAAGTGATGCTGGCTGTCAGGGACATGGCAGGTGTTACACAACGTTTCATATCTCGTCCTCACAACAGGTAACCCTTCTGTTGTAGGAACAGAAAGGTTTGCTGATTCTTTTCATATTTTATTCCCATCTGTGAACAGGCTTTTGTGTTTGTGTATTTCCACTCAGGTGTTTCATACTTGACAAGCAAGCCATTGTGAGACTGGAGAAGCCACATCCTTCTTCCTGGTCTCTGTAGTTCCACCTGCAGAGTTAGAGTGTTCCATCTTCCTAACCAAAGGAGACACAGATGGTAAGTACTGCTAGTTACATGCGCATTACTGATCTCCATTTATTTATCCACACAGTCATTCATTGTAACCTTTATTTCACAAAGATGACAAAGTATTTTTGTCATTTGTAATAAAAATGATGTATTTTTTACTCATAAATGTCTTCTCTGGCTGAAAGGACTTGATCCCTGGTGTACTGGTTGATCTCATTTGAGGAAGAAGAAATCCAGGTATAATTAGAGACCATTTACCTTGATCTTAAAGGACTCAGCATCACTTTGAGCCATTAAACATCATTTGTACACTGTTATTTACTCTGACCTTCATTAAGAGGGAGTCTCTTTGCTCAACAGTGCATGGGCTAGTAAGTGGTCATTAAGCCTGACACAACAGTAGGGTTCCTATTGCTTTTCCCAAGCTCCCCATACCACAACCAAGCACCACAGTAGCATGGAGGCAAGGACTGATGCTGCTATCCCCAACCCAATGCCAGCAGGGTTTAGCAGGAGGCCCCTGCTGCTGCCACCGCCCAGCACCACCACTCTAGAAAGGGGCCTAAGTCATCATGTCAACTGTGTTGGTGAGAGAAAGAGAGTAAAAGGCACCCAGGCACCGAGGCAAGAAGTGAACAGTGCCATTTCCTTCCCTGCATCTCCCAGTCTGCCCCAGACTTCCTCAGCTGGAGCTTGGATCCACCACTCTACATTTCAAACCTCTGAGTAAGTCAACACATTTTGCCAAGTTGTCTGATCACCAATTGAACTCCTTTCTACTTTTGACATCCACAGCATTATGGTGTTTGTTTGTTTATATGTCTGCAGGATATGACAGGTACCCACTTTGTCCCAGTGGCATCCCTTGTTAATGGTAAAGGGAGCTGCATGGAGAGGCTGAGCTGTGGTCAGCACTGAACTCTGTGCTCCTCTGGTGTCTGGAAATGGGAAACGTACTTGTAGGGAGACCAGACACAGGGGCAGCCTTGTGAAAGAGTATTTCTTCACCCTTCACTTTTTTATGAGTGTGAACACAAGGAATTTAATCTTTTCATTTGGTTACTGCTGCTCTCTGCTCTATCAGCACAGCCGCCAGAGCTGTTGTAAACATTTGAAGAGTGGCGTCAATTAAAGGTGACTCAGGAACAAATGTGATATGAAGAATTTGGAAAGGTTGGAAGAACAGCCAGTGTGCCAAATGCTTTTCTAAATGGACACCTAAAGGGATGAAGAAGGGGATGGTTTGGGAGTCACCCTTCCCACTTTATCTATGTGGTCATGGTGACTACATGTCCTGTTTGGAAGCACACACTGATTCGGAGGGCCATCATCCCACCAATACATGAAGCTTGCAGTGAGTCAGCCCCTGCATGTTACAAGGCAGGATGGCTCCAGCTGCTATTCAGGCTCTGTACAGTTTGACACTACTTCAGAGCAGATATGGGGACTCCAGAGAATATGGCAAGGGCTGTGTTGCTCACCGGTAACTACCAGTAAGGAGCCCACCAGATAAAGTGGATCAGAGATGGCATCCGAAATAGTCTCTCGCCCCAGCAAAGCATATTCTAGAAGAGCAGTGTTGAAAAAGGACCAACTCAAAGAAAGTCACCACCACAGGTTATTCCCAGGCAGCGCTACCCTATGCGAGGAGTAACAAAACACATGACCTTACTCTCTTTGAAGTGTTTGTGGAGCTTTTGTCACCATAGCACCGAGTCACCAAATACAGAAAGGTCCCTCCCATGATTCATAACTGAACCCACAGTGGCCGTTGCTATTTTCTGCAGTCCTTCTCACTCTGCCGGTGGATAGCAGCTGAGTGGAGCAGTGCTGAACACTCGCTGGCCTCTCCCGCTTCCCAATGTCTTGCAAATAACTCCCAGTTCTCAGCAGCTTTTTGAGCTGTTCTGGGCACGTGAGGAGAGCAGGTGGTTCTGCGGTCATTTCATACAACCACAGGTCTGGTCAGAGTAAAGACACAAAGTGATCTGCACTATAGGACCTTGGGCGGAGTTGGCCATCACCAGACTTCAGCTCTTTGTGAAGGAGTTTTCTGACATAGTTATCAGCCTGAGACTTACAGATTAAGAATTTTGTAGCCAAAATACTTCTGCTACACGTGACAGTGACAATAGATAACAATACAATATTTGTCCAATTTGTTTTCATATTTTTGGACATGAGCCGCGTCTTTTACCTTCTGATGCTGGACTGCCCTGAGATCCCAATGTTATTGGAGATCTTTTCCAACCTTAATGATTTTCTGACTACATTTTCCCACATCACTAGTGATAGGACAAGAAGGAATAGCCTCAAGTTGTGCCAGGGGAGGTTCAGGTTGGATATTAGGAAAAAATTCTTCTCTGAAGGAGTGGTCAGGCATTGGAATGGGCTCCCGAGGGCAGTGGGGAAGTCACTGTCCCTGGAGTTGTTCAAGAAACATTTAGCTGTTGTACTAAGGGACATAGTTTAGTGGAGAAAATATTGGTGGTAGGTGGACGGTTGCACTGGATGATCTTAGAGGTCTTTTCCAACCTCAGTGATTCTGTGACTACTGGAGGGGAACAAGCTATCAGGAACTGTATCTGCAGAAGAATCTCTTCCTAGATGTAATCTGGACCATGAATGGCATTTCATTTGGCAGAAATAGATATTTTGGGTGGGACATGAAACTGGAGAAGTGGGATGGCAGAAGTGGGTGTGTTAGTACAAAGTTAGTAGAAGTCTGGGAGCTCCTCAGCAGGAGGTGGTGGCTGGGCAGCGAGGTCTGCAGGCATGGCAGTGAGAAACCCACCACTGCACACTGAAAAAAGGCACCTCCAGGCAGAGGAGGTGCAGAGGCTGCTGCAGAACAGGTGATGGGACCTGTGGGCATGGCCACATGGCGGCAGGCTCGTGGGGATTGGGAAGGGCCCCCGAGGAGACTGAGAGCACAGGAAGTCAGCCTTAGGGGGAGTCATGGGTCTGCGCAGTGCAGAGAGCGGAGGATGTATTCCTCAAGGAAGTGACTACCAGGAAGCAAACAGAACAATCTCCATTAAAGGGCAGTAGTAGCACAGGACAATACCAACCTTGACATATTCCAGGTGGTAAAGAATAGATGGCCTCCAACCAGGAGAGGAGCAAGTTACTGGAAGAGATCCCTGAAGGAGCAGTGGGAATGAGAGTGTAGGTGCTTGAGATGCAGCATGGAGGGAGGCCCTACCGGCACTGCCTGGAGCTCGGTGGGTACATGAGCCCTCCAGGAGCACCTGCTCGAGCAGCTTCTGTTTTGGCAGCTCCCAGCTGTCAGAATCACCACTCTTTCAGGGCACTTGGGGAGTGTGACAACAGGTCTTCCACAGCATCAGCTGTTTTATTTCGGTGAATAAGGTGATTCATGTAGGCCTAATTATGTACTAGCAAGAGTAGTAGAAAACCTTGAGTACTGTGTTCAGTAAGGGTGCCTCGCTACAAGAAGGACAACAAGGACCTGGAACGTATCCCAAGGAGGTCAACAAAGCTGTGAGGGGTTTGGAGCACAAGTCTTATGGGAGCAACTGAGGGAACTGGCATTGTTTAGAAGAGGAGGCTCAGGGGAGACTTTACTGTACTCTACAACTGCCAAAAGAAGGTTGTGGTAAAGGGGGGATCAGCCTCTTCTCCAGAGTAACAGCGATAGGATGAGAGGTGATGGCCTCACATTACGCCAGGGGAGGTTCAGGTTGGATATTGGTAAACAGTTCTTCTCAGGAAAAGAGGTAGTGCATTGGCACAGGCTGCCCAGGGAGGTGGTGGAGTCACCATCCCTGGAGGTGTTCAAGGGATGTGTACATGTGGCACTGAGGGATGTGGTCAGTGGGCAATATTGGCGGTAGGTGGATGGTTGGACTGGATGATCTTAGAGGTCTTTTCGAACCTGAATGATTCTATAATTCTATGATTCTACAAAAAGAGAAACAGAAGAGAGAAGCTATCTGTGTATAACAAAACCAATACGCTGCCACCAGTGATTAAGTGCTGACATGCAGAACGTGTCTCACCCAAGGCTTGCAGGGACAAAGCAAACAGTGTGCTGTTTGCCTGCAGCCCAGCAATCGATGGCAAGCGTTTGTGGGAAATAAACCAATAAACCAGCACCCTGGCTCAGTGGGTTCCTTCCTTGCCAGAAATAACAGAGGTTATAGGGGATGAGAAGCATCCCTGGGATGGTCACAGAAGCACAGCTTCTCCTTCAGGCCGGGACAGATCAACGTGAAGGAGTAATGCCTTCCCAAGGAATAGGTTGTGATGGAAGAGCTCAGGTTGTAAAGGATTCGTTACTCCAAGTGACGCGCATAATTAATTAAATCTTTTCAATTCTGTGAAATAAAGAGCAAACATGAGTCCCCACACCCAAGCAAACACACAGATAGGCTCTTGTGCAACTCCACCCCCCATGGCTGCTTTCTGCCAACTTCCGCAATGACTTAATTTAAACAAAATCCGAGGACAGGCGCACTCAGTAACACCTCAGCGTAACCTCAGCCTGAGCTTCCTTTTAAAGTGGCAGGTCCCGGGGTCCTCCAAAGGTGTGTGTGCTTATCAGCATCGCACCTTGTCGAATGGAAGCCATTGAGACCCATCTCATGACAACTGTGTAGGTGTTGGTAATAGCTGTGCTGCTTGGGTATGCTGTTGTCCCAGCAAGAGGAAGGTTCTGGGGATCAGCATTGCCATCAGTATGCCTTCCCGCTCTCCCCACCACGTGCCCTGCACACACAATGCACACAGACACAACCTTTCTGTTGATGGTTGCACTAGATGACCTCAGTGGTCTTTTCCAACCTTAATGATGCTATGATTCTCTCCAGAGTCCCTAAGCCTTCTTCATTATGAGTGGCCAAGCAGCTGCTGTGACATTTCCTAGTCCACAAGTGCAGGAGTCCATGGGGTCATTGAGCATCTATTGGCCAGGTTTTGAGTTCTCCCCCCAGCAGCAACTGGGAAGCTGATCCTGGAACAGATCCATGCCTCTGTGAGCCCTTTGGCAAACAGCAGTACAAACAGTTGTACAGGGAAGTTTAATAGAGTGCTGTCCTTCAGAGCAAATACAGGACAATACAGAGATGCCAAAGTATGGATTTATAAATGCAAAGACTCCTTTGTCACAAAGGATAAAATAAATGGTGTATGTATTTTTTTTTAGATCTCACTGCTCCACTCTCAGAAAACTGTATTAAAATGCAACTTGAAATCGTGTTTCAAATGTTAAGCAAAAAGACTAAAAGATATTTACCTAAAAGACGTAAAGGTGGAGCTGACCCAAGAATTAGGGGCATGAGTTTGGTCCATTCCCAGGCTGCTGAAACTGAGGTTGCTGAAGAAACAGAGCACAGTTGAGCACAGCTCACTCAGGCTGGCAGCTACATGACCCTGTCCAGAAAGTTGGTTGTTCCCATCACGTTCTTAGAGCTGGAAGAGGAGCAATAGGGCAGCCCAGGCTGAATGACGGATGTGGGACACGAAGGTGGATTTCTGTGGACCATTAGCAGCGTAACAACGTCATGTAGGAGGGGTGAACTTCTTACCACTTTTCTGTTGGAGCCAGCATTAAAAAGAAATCACTACGTGCTTTGGGTAATACTCAATGCTTCTGTCAACACTACCCAAATTACCAGAGTACTTACCATGGAGGCAGACCTTGGGAAATCACATCAAGTGTTTAGCAACCAGTGATCTCATAGTTTGTCTTACTTGAGCAGCACAGGATGAAAGCCTCCTGCAAGGCCCGAGCAGACACCTGACATGTCCCAGCCTGTTTTCTTCGGTGGCAGACATTTAACTATAACCTCCCTCCATAGGTGCAATTATCTGTGAAACTACAGCACGTCCCCATGGACAGCCTGCACAGGCAGAGGAGATATTTGAGATCCTATCAGCCTGCTGGATTTGGGAAGAAAGTTCAGCTGGTCTTGGAATATCTCACTGCCCTCAGCTGAAGGAGGACACCTGCCCAGG
>PPHD01016895.1:0-15332 GCA_002909625.1 Bambusicola thoracicus
AACCTGCACCAGTCGGGGTTCAGCCTGTCGGGTAGGTGCGGGCAGGGCTGTGAGTGGGGCAGGGCTCAACGGGGCTGTTTGTTTGTGCTGCTTCAGGGCTGTCACGTAGCTCCATTCCCAGGAAGGAGTGCCAGTGCTGCCTCCACCACCCCGTGCAGCTTCCTCACATCCACCCCATCTTCCCTCTTTTGGTATAAAGCCCTTCCCATTTCTCTTGCTATCAGACCGTGCCTCTTTTAGAAGTCCCCTTAAAACACCAGAAGGCCATGGAGTCATTCATACTGTACTATGCTAACACAGCATCCCAGTGGGTTTACAGGGAGACGCGGGCTATTGCCCAACAGGCCTTATGGCCTTATGGCCGCACACTGATGCCCTGCTCTGCTCTCCCCAGGCTCGCAGGCTGATGACCACGTTGCCCGGCGCACAGCCCAGAAGATCATGGCCCCCCCGGGCGGGCGCTCCAACATCACCTCCCTGTCCTGATGCTGCTCCCATGGTGCTGGTGTGAAGGGCACGGCTGGTTCCCTCCAGCTCAGGGTGGAAGTGAGGTGGGCCCGGGGCACCTGATGAACCTTCTTCTCTTAGGTAGAAAGTAGACGAAGCCCACCCAGAGGTAGCTCACCTGTATGTCCCCCAGTCCCTGCAGCTCCCGCTCCGTATCCCTTACCCGGATCCTCAGAGCCCTTAGCGTATGCATGCCCACACCTAGAGGTACGTTTCAACGTGTGTTCAGCAGTGCTGCCCTCTGCCCAGGGAGACCACAGCGGTTTGTCTGGTCTTCCTTCCTTCGTATCCCAACGACCGCCCTTCTCTGAGGACCATGAACTGATGAGCACTGCCATAGGCCTCGTGTGCTGGCAGCTGTCCCCAGGGGCCGTCCCTGTGCTGGGGCTGTGCACAGGGGCTGCACGCCGGGCTGCTCTAGGTACACTTCTTTCAAGGGTTATTTATCCAGTTTTTCAAGCACCACGTGTGTGTGAGTGAAGTGCTGCAGCCAAGAAAAGGCCCAGCTGAAGGCTGCTTGCGTAGGGCAGGCTCTTTTATAAAGTCTGTGCGAGGCAGTTTGTTCCATTTAAAGGTGTGTGCAGAACAGGTGAACCTCTGTGCCACAAATCTATGCATGTCCCTCTGCCCCACAGCCTGCAGGTGGTTTTCCGTTCCTTGCATTGAATAAACTTTGTTGGAAATCCTGAAGTGCTGGAAGCAGCCGGCCTGCCTCACTGTGTGTCTGTAGAACAGCCCCTGCTGTGCAGGGCTGCGCTGTGGTTGCTGTGTGTGGGGCTGCGCTGCAGCTGTGTGCCTGAGCCTCAACACTTGGGCCAGAAGGCAGACTGGGGGGGATCTCCTGATTATCTGCTCTGACCTACATCTCTGCCCAGTGCTGTGACCTGTATGAGCATCTGCACCAGGCATATCCAAACGTACATGCTCAGATTTAAACAAATGACTTAATTTTGTTTAATGTCTTTTTGCTTTTTGCCTGCAAATGCAGCAAGGCTGTTGAACGTCCATTACTTTATGTGCAAGCAGTGTTTTGCTTACGTCCATGTAAAAGCAGTTTTGAAAACTTCAGAAGCCATTCATAGGGAAAACACTTGAACTCATATCCCCCAACTGCACAATGCCACAGCCAGTAAGGACAAAGGCAGCAGTAAGCCTAGTACAGGATGCCCCAGCCTTGCAGGAGCTCCAGTACAGCTGTTCCTAATGAGGGAAGTGCTGCAATCCCTGGCAGCTGGGCTCCTTCATGGAAGGGTATCTGGGCATGGGCCCACCCCTCCCCTCTGCTCTCCCTGGCACAGCTGTGGGCAGCCCCTCTGTAGGAGGGCCTGGGGGAGCTGAGGCAACACTGGCACAGGATTACCTGGCCCTGGAATGGGGCAGCAAGGTTAGAACCCTGCGCTTCTCTCAGCGAAATGTCTGTGCCCTGTCCTGAAGATCCATAGTCTGCCAGTGTGTCTGGTGCATGCAGGGAGCCGCCCCACCGCAGCACTCAGCCTGCACAGCCCCAATTCCCTCTGACAGCGCCGTGGGCTCTGGGTCAGACATTGGCAGGCACTGGCTCAGGCAGGCAGAGGGCAGCAGCTGAGTGCCGTTGCTGTGCCTGGCACTGCAGGGCATGAGGCACAGGGACACCTGTCTGACCCCGGAAAGCCCCACAGGTGCAGTTTGCAGCAATCCTGGCCCTTAAACCTCTTCATTAAGCACCACAACAGCATTCCTGCAGCTCATCTCGTTACCTTGCTCTGGGATGGACAGAGCATCCTGCAGTCCCGGGTTGTCAGGCTGTATTTCCAAGCAGCTTTCAGCATTTTGATGCTTCTCAGGGTCAGCCTACACAGCACAGCACAACGCAGCAACGCAGCGCGCTGCTATGCACCAAAGGCACCCAGGTGCAAAGCCCCCGGGCTCTGCGGGGCAGGGACCCCCCATTAGGAACTACCTGGCACATGGAGCTGCCCGTTACACAGCCGTACCACAGTGCTGCTGAGGAGCACCCATAGGAGCAGCCAATGCCCAGCTGAGTGATGGTGTGTTTTGGCTGTGACGCCACTGCTGCGGTCTGGATGCTAAACAGTGGAGCTCTGCGATGTGGAAGCAAGAACTGCATCCCGACATGCCCTCCTTCCTGGACTCAGTGTGGTTCTCCTGCAGAGCAATAACCCAGAAATGACTGCCAAAACTTGGCAATGTTAAAAATACACATTTATTACTCCACATAGGCAATGGCTTCTTGCAGTGTCTGCAAAAACACGAATCTGTTGTCCTAACTAAAACGCTCCGTGACGTGGCAGTATTGCTATGCAATAAATTACAGAAAGATCTTAACATGAAAGTACAGAGGTATACTTTACCTATCCAGTATACATGGAGATACTTTAAAAATCTTCCCTACCAAGGCATCAGGGTTTCAGCACTGTCCGACCTCAAGTTCATGTTACCTCATTCATATTACTCCTATTCTCTTCTTGCCAAGGTGCAGAGTGATGAAGAATTGGCAGCAAAAGACCCATCCGGACCTGACCTGGCATTGCTTTCTACGCAAAACTCCCAGCAAAGCCTGTGGGACTCAATGGAAACACTTGAAAATATGCAATTCTGCCAAAGTCCCAAATACAACAGCGAGAAGAAAAAAATCTTATGGCGAGAATTTAAGGAGAATAATTCGTAGGTGATGGAGACGTCTCACAGCGGATAACGGCACTCCCTGTATAAATCTGTCATACAAAAGATACACGTATTTAAATAGGTATATACAGAACGTTAGTGTGGAGGTGTAAAGCAGCGCCGCGCCGACTCCTGCGGGCTCTGCATTGGGCTCTGGGCACGGCAGCGCCTCGAGCTTCCCCGTGAGCTCTGCTCACAGCACCGACCCAGGCTCCACACAGAGGATGGACAGAAGGGCTCAGGGCTTTGGCAGTGCGGCCATCACAGCCCCTGTGCTGAGCACAGCCCCGCAGCCCAGCACAGCTGCGCTCCCAGCCAAGACAACGTGGGACTGACGCACTATTGCTGTGCTTCCTTCTCACAATTACTCTTCACTTTCAGTTCTACCTCCTGCGTCTATGCAAACGTAAAATGGGCAGCAAGAGAACGTGCTCTGCAGTGGGCGGCAGCAAAACACACATCCACGCATGGCTGGAATCGAGTACCCAGGTGGTGCTGTACTCACAGTGTCCTGACTGCACAGTGCTCCCCAGGTCTGTCACGTCACCTGTCCTGGAGCAGAAGCAGAAGGCACCGGGGCGGACACACACAGTCCGCAGTCTGTCCTCCCCATGTGTGTGCCCCCCATCACCCTGCTGGGCACTGCCTGGGGCCACTGCGGGCACTGCATGATGTGCAGGGGGAAAAGGGACGGTCAGTGGGACAGGGCTGGGGAAAAAGGCGCCGGGGAAAAAGGCAGGCGTGTGGGCACAGCGGTGGGAGCAGCGCTGCAGGCAGTGCTCAGATGGGCCGCTCACGGGGCTGTGAGCAGAGCTACCCCCACCCATCACCGCACAGCCGGTGCTAGGGTCTGTCCGTGCACCTCGAGCCTCTGCTGCCCCCTCATGAACGTGTGGTTCTGCACAAACAGTCACTGACCTCCACATAAAACTGTGGAAAACGAACATCTAGTGTCATCTTCCGTATGAAATAACTGCACACGGTTAAGCCGCTCGATTTCATCCGCAGAAACTCAAAACGCAGCACTGTTTGTCCTAAAAGAGTCTGCATCTGTTAAAACCTCTTCTATGCATTTCTGTGCTACCAATACAGAACAGGGATGCAAACCCAGCCACCTCCTCAGCAGCTGCCAGCAAACACGTCTCGCCACCTGTAAGGTGAACGCCACTGAGATCAATCTGTGCATCACAACGGTTCCGTGCAGCAGCAGAACCCACAGCTCATGTTTAACAACGGCAACCAAAAGCCACAACGCAGCAGATTGAGCAGCCGACAGAGTGAAGGCCTCTGAAAGCAGGAGAAAGGCAACCCCCACTGAGGAGATAAAAACAGGTTTTGGTACATTATGTACAGCACTTCTACTTGACACTGAAAATAAAGGAAACGGAAGGGTGAATTAAGACACTGCCCTCCTTTCATGGCCAAGCAGTACTGAAAGGTCACAAACAGCTTCCAAAGAAACCTGATCCTGGGACAAAATGCATCCCCCAAACCTGGGCATGCATCCCCCAAACGGTCCCACCTGCCGCACGGCTCCTGCCACTCACAGCAGCTACGTGAAGGAAGCAAGCATCTGAAATACACTTCACATATTGATCACGTATTTCACCATTCCCCTGCCCCAAAAGTGCAAAAAAAAGTTATTTACCCCAAGTCAGGAAAGACACTGGCAGTGGTGAGGGGACAACAGTGTGCCTACGCCATCCCCGAGCTGCAGGGCCATCCCAGAGCTGTAGGGCCATCCCCACTCCCCACTGTGGCTGCAGCAGGGGCAGCCCCAACTCATAGTGGGAGCGCTCGGCCCCACGCAGCCCTTGCTGGCAGCAGTGCCTCATACAGTGTGAGCCACCCATCCAGCCTTCCTCCTGCCGGCTTCCCACATTGGAGATGTAACTTCCCATGCTGCCATCGCATTGTATTAAAACCAGATCAGCAATCTGACATTAAAAAAGTACAAGTAATGAAATAGGTCTCCTTCCTCCGCCAAGTTGCATAGCGAGTATCCTTACCCACGGCAGCACCTCAACGTGTGGAACTGGTGCCTGTGTAAATCCAGAGCTCAGCTCTGTGAGAACTGTTTTGCTACAAGGCTGCGGGACGAGCTGCTGTGCCAGGTGCTGCAGGGCGCTGCCGGTGGCACTCAGTGCAACCCAGGGCAGGCAGCAGTGGGCGGCAGCAGGGCGGCCTCAGCTTAGCTGCTGCCCACCGAGGAGCACACGGAGCTGCACATGTTCAGGTTGGAGGTCTCAGCCTCAGCCTCTGTCTCGGCCTCAGCGGTGGTCTCAGGGGCTGACACGGACTCGCTCGTCTGCTCCTGGCTCTTCTTCAGCCTGCGTGGGGCAGAGGAGCACATCACACAGCCACACGTCAGCGTGAGCCCCTGGCTGCCCCGGCACCCCCACAGCACCCCATGGCAGGCCCAGGTAAGGTAAAGCAGGGGGGCTTCAGACTGGTGGCACCTCCAGCACACGGTGACATCCTCACATGGGTGGAAGCACCAGCAGAACATAGCACCGCGTTCCCAAGTGCCCGACCACAGTGTGTGGGCTTCAGTGCCTGTGGGCACAGCAACGCACCCACCCACACCACACACAGCCCCAGCACAGGGCTGTTCTGCTTCCAAACACAGCAAGGCCCCTTTGTGTGCTTGGACACGGCACAGCAGCACTGAACTGCAGCACCCGTCCTGCATGCTTGTGACATGCAGAGAAAATGCATCCATGCTCCCAGAGCAACATTCTCCACAAGGGGGAGCTGAGGTGGTGCCAGACGGGGGCAGAGGGGGCACATGGGAGCCGAGGCGGTGCCACATATGCAGGTCAGAGCCCAGCAGGCTCTCTGCTGCAGCCCCCGCAAGGTGCTCCAGGTCCTCAGGCTCCGGCAACAATACTGGGGAAAAGCCAGGAAAAGAATATTTTTCTTTCCCCAAAACAGCCCCCACTTACTTCTCTCTGTTAAAGATGACAAAATCTTGCTGGATAGCTTCAAGGCATTCTTGGAGATAGTCGTTCTCCTGTTAAAGAACAGAAAAGAACCACACGTGTGAAGAGACCCATTTGCATGTCTGCTTCTGACAGCACTGCCCTGCCCCAACCTATGTGCAGCACACAGCAGCCACCAGAAAGTGCAGCCTCAGCAGATGAAGTAATGAAGATGAAGGAACTGATTGCCTCGTGGCTTTGGCTCGTGGCATGTTTCACCTTTGGCATGCAGAGACCCTGCAGCCAGGGCTGGGCTCCCACCCCATGCTACCCTGTGCAGTGATGCCAGCTGAGGCTTGTGGCAGACACAACAGAAGCCCTGAGCTCTCCTGGCCACAAACCCTCTCCCAGAGGCATTTCCAAGCCTGCTCGTTCTCTCCCTCCCAGTGCCCGGCAGAGCTGTGAGGTCGCAGTGACACCAGGCCATGCACCCAAACACGGAACGGGCACAGTGGGTGCCTCTGTGTGGCCATCACAGCCCTCAGACAAACCACAATACCACAAGCCTCATCCTCAGCTGCCAGGCAATGAGACAGCGCTTCTCACAAGGGCCACGAGCAGCCGGATGGTTTGCTGGTTTTACCCTTGATCACTGTGCCCACACCTCTACCTGTCATCTCACTTCCCTGAGCACAGATTAGTGTGAAAGGGTTCTATCACACTTAGGTAGAGGAACACTTGGCTGTCATAGAATCACAGAATGACCAAGGTTGGAAAAGACCCACAGGATCACGCAGTCCAACCATCCACCCATCACCAATGGTTCTCGCTAAACCGCGTCCCTCAGCACAACGTCCAAACGTTCCTTGAACACCTCCAGGGTGGTTGACCCCATCACTCCCCGGGCAGCCCATCCCAGTGCCTGACCACCCTTTCAGAGAAGTACTGTTTCCTAACGTAAAGTCAGGAGGACTCCATTTGGCGAACGCTTCCACCGCACTGTATCTGCATGGGTAGCACCACCACAGTAATGCCGCCCCCACGGCCGGTGCCATCCCAGCCCCTGCCCAGCAGCACTCACGGACTGCGAGCTGTCCTTGCTGTTGTCCCGCGATTTGTTCTTCGCCAGCCTCTTCTTCTTCTTGTGCAGAGGCCTGGACTCCAGGATCATCTCCTCCAGCTCGAAGGTGGGGTCGCAGTGCAGGCGGCCCTTCTGCAGACACGCGGACACGCGGGGTCACCCCTCCGCAGCGGGCGCTCCAAGCGCCGGGCGGGGCAGTGGGCGGGCCGCGGTACTCACGTTGGGGACGAAGCCCGGCTCCAGGCGCTTCTGGCAGACGTCGGCCCAGGGCACGGCAGACAGATACGCTGACGTCTGGATGTCAGCCAGGCAGGAGAAGCGGTGCTCGGGGTTCACCGTCAGCAGCTGCGGGACAACAGCACCGCTGTGCGCAAGGAGAGACGGAGCCGAGAGCCCCCGCCCCGCAGACGCACCCGGGCAGTGCCGCATCCCTTCTGCCGGGGGCGCTGCGTGCCGTTCCGCATAGGGGAGCGCAGAACGCCGCAGCGCAGCTCGGATGCGGGCACCGGAGGGGGTGACGGCCTTTCCGCATCACACAAAGCCCGAAGGCCGCCCCTCTCGGTGCCCTCCGCTGCCCCCGGCGCTCCCCGCAGCTGCCAGCAGGGGGCGATGTGAGCCCGCCCGGCGCCGCGCTGTTGGGTCACACACCCGGCAGCACCGGGCACGCCTCCTTTACAGCGCACCCATCCGTTATTTCCCTGAGTTTTCAAGCAAACGACAGCTGAAAACCAACCTCCACAGCGCCTCGACAGCTCTCCAGCTGCAGCGGTAACACGAAAGCAGCGCCCACACGTGAAGGCCCTCGCAATAAATGCCCCTGAAGCGGACTCCTCAGCAGGGGCAGCACAGACCCCCCCCTGTCGTCCCAGCACCACCACGGCACGAGGACCTTACCCTTGGGTGCTGAAAGGACGCAGCCTCAGCCCAGGGCAGAACCCGATCATTACACCAAGAAACAGCCTTTTCATTAGCTAGCAAACCACGCACCTTATCCCCGCTGGCAGCAGGGAGTTGGAGCTCAGTGACTTTTAAGGTCCCTTCCAACCTAAAACACTATATGATTCCACACTTACAGAAGGAAAATCCGCAGCAGAAGATTAATCTGTGCTTAAGCTGAGCAGAGCCATGAATAAGAAGTCCAGCTTCAGTTTCACACTACTAACATGCAGAAACACGTCCAGTCACACCTGTGTGCACCACAGCTACTGCCCAGCCCAGAGCACAGCAGAAGAGCTGGCTGTGGTGTCCCTGCTCATCACAGGGGAGTTGGACTACGTGGCCTTCGGAGGTCCCTTCCAAC
Organism: Bambusicola thoracicus; assembly: GCA_002909625.1. Taxonomy (NCBI): domain Eukaryota; kingdom Metazoa; phylum Chordata; class Aves; order Galliformes; family Phasianidae; genus Bambusicola; species Bambusicola thoracicus. The sequence continues at coordinate 8,474 of PPHD01016895.1, forward strand.
TCGAAGGACTCCATGACTCTGTGACTCGAAGAGCCCTCACCTTTCGTAGCAGAGCAACCATCTCCTTTGACCACGTGGATGAGTACTGAACGCTGACGGTGCTGAACAGCTGCACCAGGGACTCCACCGGGTTGTTGGAGTGGATGTCGTACGGCCTCTGGGGAAAGCACAGCAGGGTGAGCAGGAATTCGCTTTCCCCTCTGCAGCCCATTAAGGAGCCACATTCTTAGGCCTCCGGCTCCAAAGCCTACCCAGCCACGGAGCAGTTCGTAAGCCATGATTCCCAGCGACCACCAATCCACCTCGAAGGAGTAACCCGTGCCGCCGCTCAGGAAGGAATGGAAAATCTCCGGAGCTGGACAGACAGAGCAGAGCCACAGCAGGTTATCCCTGCTGTCCGTTGGTTTCTGCTACAATCACCCACGTCACGCAAGTCCATGCATAAGCGCAGTTAATGCCACCGGTGGGGCCTTCAGGACAAGCCAGCAGCACAGCCGGTCTCACGGGGGGCTGGGCAGCAAGCAAGGCCAGTGAGACATGGGGACACTGGGCACGGGGACAGAGAACGGAGGGATAGGGACTGAGGGGATGCTGGGAACGCCGGAGGGACGGGCAGCACTCTGATGGCAACGCAGCCATTGTGAAGCTCCCCTCCTGAGCCAGCTAAGCTCTTTGAATGACTTGGGTGCGTGCATTAATGGGCAAAATCCATTCAGTGCTTTTGTGACAGGCAGGAATTAGAAGACCGCATGCAGTGAGCATTCCTTGAAGGTAAACCACAGACATAACAACCTGCTATTGCTTCTTACCCATGTATGGCTTTGTTCCAGCTAGCGCAGTTGCTCTTTCACCATCCCTAATTATTGTTGCAATATTAAAATCTGTTAAGTGTGCGTGACCTTAAACAAAGACAGACGTTAGGAAGGAATTACTCGCAGCACAGAACCCCACGGCGCAGAGTAAAGGTGTGTTTAAGCTTTTGCTCCCAGGCAGCAGAGAGCAGGGCAGGCAGGAACCTCCCCAGCCCCCCGTTGGGCCCAGGGCTCCTGCAGCCCGCTGAGCACCTCGGGCCTGCCAAAAGCAAAGTGCTGCCTCGCTGTGCTTCTGCATTTTGAATCATACATGAAGCTTCACATTTTGCATGGAGGCCAATTAAATATCCAACTTATTCCACTCTACCCGGCCATTCCTGTTCTTTCTTTGTGGTGCATTGCAGGATTCTGAGCTTCAAACCTGGGACACGTCCTGTTTTAAATGCCAAACTCTTTACTGCTTGGAAAACTCAGGCTCAGTTTTTCACCAGTGAATACAAACACTATAACACATCCAGGGGCCTCGGAGGGGGCCGAACCTTTTCAAATCTCACCAGATGAATGCAGATACAGATCATGTCCAATACCACGTGCAGTCTGAGGCACTGGCATTCGGCCTTCATGCCCTGTGATATTTTCTAACCAACTCCCATGCAAGTGCAAGCCCTGGTCTTGGTAAGCCTTTACCTAAAACTTGGAGGGTTTGGAGCCTGCTGTCCTGAGAAAGTGAGCCTTCGTTTTCTGAGATTTATTACTGGAGGGCTGACTGTATGGGATCTCATATCTGAGCTTTACTGTACAGATCACTGAAACCCAACCAACGGTGCATTGATAATACCACCTACAGAAGCTCCCGTGAAGATTTCCAGGCTTGCTTCACCTGGCTCAGCCCCGTTCTCTTCTCACATGTAGCCTGGTGCATGTGTTTCTCACATGTAACACATAACAAGACACACAGAATCCACGACTGCAAGGAATCTGTAGCAGGTGGACAAAGCGAGACAGAGAGTTCCTACCTTGCTCATCCAGGAGAATGTTGTCTGGTTTTACATCTCTGCAAAGAGAAGCAAAGTTACAGCAAGCTGAAATCTCAGTCAGAGCACAGATTAACTGCTACAAAAAAGCTGCAACCTTCCTATCTACCAAAAAATAGACAGATAAAACCCCAGAATATCCTAATATGGAACAAGTCCCCTCAGACAGATTACAAGCATGTTTCTCCTGGGAAAATATGTGGAAGCATCTGACTTGTTCAGGCATCACGTCTGTGAAATCAGTGCTCCAGGTGTCAGCCCACCATGGGAAGCTCTCCATCAGCCCAGCCCAAGCACTGCACTTTGGGCCCCTGAAAGGTCCACATGCTGCAGCACCGTGGGCACGGTCTGTGTGCCACACACTGCCCAGCACCCTGCCCACGGCCCAGCTGCACCCACAGCCCGCCTTAAAGCCAGACAGCAGCCCCACAGCCCTGCAGCTCCCACAGCTGCACGCCCACCTGGGCTTCACATCGCAGCGCAGCCTATGGAACGCCCTCACTTCCAGCGCCTCAGAGCAGTACCTGTGGATGATGTGCTGGCTGCGCAGGTAGTCCAGTGCCAGGGCCATCTCACAGAGGTACAGCCTGACCGTCTCCTCCGTGAACTGCACGTTCTGCTGCAGGTGGTAGCGCAGGTCCCCGCCGAGCAGCAGGTCCACCACCATGAACATGTCCTCCTCGTCCTGGAAGGAGTACCTGCGGGGAGGGGCTGTCAGCAGTGCCCGCAGACTGAGGGCAGAAATGGCTCCTCGTGACTGCACAGCACCTCTGGAAATCTGCCAGCATCCCCACTGCGAGCATATGTTGGCCTCGGTGTTTGCATCCCTTTAATTAAGTGGGCACCATTCACGATGCCGTTCTGCTTTCGCTGTCCTAAACAGCACTTCCACGGTGAGGCGGCTGCCCCCATTAACTCCTGCTGCCTTCTGAGCACCACCATCCTTCACCAAAACCCCACAGAATGCCATAGAACCACTCAGCAAGCAACCCCCGCAGCAAGGTACGGGGGCTGGGGCCTTGGGGCTGCCCTTCCAGCACCAGAAAACCACAGAGCAAATACGGGTGTTTCTGCTCCCACCCTAACACCTGGAGGCACACTGCTCCCTGCTTCAAACATCCCATAACAAAGGTCCCATAACAAAGAACTCATAACAAACTTCCCATACCAAAGGTCCCATAACAAACCACAGAATCACAGAATGGTTTGAGTCGGAAGGGACCTTCAAAGGCCATCTGGTCCAACTGCCCTGCACTGAGCAGGGACCCCCACAGCTCCTTCTGGTGCTCAGAGCCCCATCCAGCCTGATGTCCCACAACACCCACCCCGTACCAAACTCCCCGCTGTCAGCTCCCCGGCACACAGCCCGCGGGGCTTTGCTGGCAGTCACTGTGGATATTCAGTAGTGAAAAGCACGGCACAACCATACCTAAAATATCCCCGCATATCCTGAAAATGAATTAGAAAACGCAAGTGCTAATTTAACCATAAAAACAGAGAAATAGGTTTGTATTTACGGTAGAGTAAAACGCCTCTCTATTTGCAGAGGATCCCGGAGGAGAGCGACAGCAGTGAGGATACACTACAAAATAACATCCCATTGTTATATTTGGCTACAGCGTTTCTAAGGAGAGAGCGTGTGGGGTTGTGTAACGCTCATGAATCACACGCTTCTCATCCTGAACGTGTGCTTATTCCAAATGCAGGAGCTGGGAAAATCCACCTGAGCATGTCTGCGTGAAGATTTCATTACCTGCTGGAAAATGCGTTTGCCATTGTTCAAATGCTCAACAGCCTCCAGGGTGGAAATGCTGCCCACAGGACCCGGTTACGCTCCCCGGTCCCACTGCAGCCGCTGCCTCTACTGCGTGCTGTGCTGTCCTCTGAAGGCACAGAGCATGCACAGCACTGAGCAGCCCCGGGCACAGCATCAGTAACCACAGCCACGTACACATCAGCGATAGGAGACCACCCTCCTTCCTCCTCCCCAGCCTGTCACCTCTGCTCTGTGGGGCCACAGGTGGTTCCCTCACCTCGCATAAATGCACTCTTCTTGGCTGCTAGATCCTGCAGCATACCTCCTATATGTAGGCTATACCTCCGGATATAAAGCACCACTTTTTAAATTTGGAACTGAATTTATGCTGTGCAAGATTCAGTGGAACATCTGAGCTGTAAAGGGACACACTGCACTCAGCAAACTGCTGCAGAGTTCTGCTTTGCCATCAGCTGCTCTGCAGCCGAAGGCCACACGTGGTGACCTGCAGAGATCACAGCACATCTATTACAGAAACAGATCACTGAGAACAGCCGCAGTCCAAAGCGCTCAGTACCAGCTCAGGGCCTAATTAAGCACACCAGCTCTCCCCAGATCAGGCTGGAAGCTAACAACATGTGTTCATCTGTAACGGTCACACTGCACACGTGGCACCCCAACACTGCAGCTCAACTGGAGAGCACCTCAGCATGCAGCAGCATGTGCAAGGAGGCTCCGAAGAAGAACCAACACAACGGGCTTGATCAAATGAGACAGACTGCTGGAAAATGCTTGGTGATGGCACATTTGAATGTCTTCTGTGTGCATATGTTCCCTGAAAGCGTTTCATTCCTGCTGCATCAGATCAGCAGTACCTCCCAATGGGGGCTGTGTGCAGAGCACCTGGGGCAGAACGCAGCCCTGCAGCGTGCGGAGGGGCAGGGGAAGGGCAGGAGGAAGGGGAAGGGCAGGGCAGGGCAGGGGGAGGGCAGAAGCCACTCACCAGAGGTTCACCAGGAACACGTGCTCAATCTCCTGCAGGATCTCCAGCTCCCGGAACACGTTGCGGACCTCGTCCCTCTCGATGCACTGCTGCTTGTTCATGTACTTCATGGCATACATCTTCTCGGTGTCTCTCTTCTGCACAATACACACCTGCAGCAAAAGGGAAAAAGAACAGATGTAGCAAAACGTTCCCCACGCTCATCTGCTGCTTGACGTGTGAGACCAGCTCTGCAGGATGGGAGGCTCACACACACTGGGTGTATGCTCCCAGCAGATGGAATTTAACCTATTTCAGATACGGCCGTACTCAGAAAGGTCAAACAATCCATTCTGCTTTAGCTGAAAGCGATTAAAATGTAAATGGGTTAAAAATGAGGAAAGCAGCAAGCACTGTGCCCGGCACTGGGCCACACAGGCTGCCAGCTCTGTGTCCCCGCACAGCACAGAGCTGCCAAGCACAGAGTGGGGCTCACGGCACTCCCACAGCATCCTCAGTGCTGCTCCCGTGTCTCTGGCCGGTGACAACACTAATTATCAAGGTAGCTATTCTGGAATGAGCTAGTGAGCATCCTACAGCTGTATCATTACGTCTGTCCTCTCCTCATTCCCAGACCGCAGTGTGCTGCCTGCGCTTCCTTTGGAAATAGAAGTCTGGCACTTTGCTCCTACAGCCTTCACTGAAACGCCACAGCAAGGCCCAACCAAAGGTGACCTCCGGCTGCTGGAGCCACAGCACCCACTGCCCCTCATGGCATCCAACAGATCCCACAGCACCCACAGCACCCCATGGATCCCACAGCACCTAATAGGTCCTGCAGCATCCATCCCTGGATGGAGCAAACATCATGTGGATACCTGAGCTCTTCCACGCTTCCAAAATGCTCCCATTAATAACAATTTGCAAGCAGTAATGGCGCATAATATAATATCATTGAGGACACGTTACAGCAGATGACAGAATAATAGGTGGTTATGGTTAGCCTGCTACAAACATCCTAATTAGCAATACAATGAAATTACGAGGGCTATTTTGCAGTTGCCATTGCAATGACTGCACGAGCAGAGAACCACAGATGTACACCGCTCTGTGCCGAGGGCACGCTCTGGGCCGGCTCCTACCGGGGGCAGTGGGGGTCTGGCCCAGCCTGGGGACACCAGCAGCTGCATGGAGACACAGCACAGACATGTGGCACAGACAGCACTGACAGACACACGGCACAGACATGGGCTGAAACCCGCTGCCTGCAGAGTAGTGAGCTGCCTGCTGCGATGCACAGCACCTGCACGATCCAACTGCTGCCTCGAGCAGACGTTAATGAGCCAAGGGAAAGAAAATGCACTTTCTAACTTCCTTCAGCAGAAAAGACCTAACAGTATCCCCCCAGGACATGGGCATCGCTACACACAGACACCAAACAACGTTATTTTCTGATTTGTTTCATGTTAAGGCTAGAAACACATTAATTTCTAAATCTTTGTTGTGTGTTCTGGTTTAGCTTTTGCCTTTCAGCATCCTTCCACGGACTGCTTTGCACTTTCTGTCATTTGCTGTCTGTTTCTCTGCAGGAAAAATGGACATCTAGCGTAACAAATGAGAACACCACGGCAGGTTCTCTCACTGTGTAACAGCAAGTGATGATCTGAAACAGAAGAGCATCACCTACATGCAAAGTAACTCCACTTTCAAGTACCATACAAACTTTTCATCTGTTTTCTGGGGAAGAAATAAAACCCATGAGAGTCAACAGGAACGTTCCTGCTCTCACCAGGCAGCGCTGCTCCGGTGCAGCTCCACAGGAGCGCAGCACAGCTCTGTGCTGGTGCAGCTCCACACTCCCGTGCAGCTCTGCAGTGCTGTGCAGCTCTGTGCACGCTGCTGTCCCTGCCCTGCTGTCACCCAACACAACACAAGGACCAGTGCTGGTCCTGCCCTTGCCATGCACATTGCTCAGGTCCTTCGTGACCAGCAGGAGCCCTCCCTAAAAGTGCCTGTGACTGCAGGAGTACAGCCCATGCACTGACAGGTGAGTGCCCAGCACACATCTTTACCTCTCTGCTCTGCCCCCATGGAGGCGGGGAACATCTACAGTGTAACGGGCCTGAGTGGTTTTAAAATCCATCTGGATCCATTTTTCAGGCAGATCTACAAAGTGAAGCAACACAGGAAAGCAAAAGAAGAGACGGCCGTGTCCTTGTGCTGCACAACGTGGTCCCTCATGGCACGAAGGAAACTTTCAGTGGTTAAATACAGC
>PPHD01016896.1:1208-15330 GCA_002909625.1 Bambusicola thoracicus
CTGCCCCCATGTCCCCATGTCCTTGTGTCCCCATGTCCCTGAGCCTCCGTGTCCATCTGCCCAGCAGGGAGCAGCTCTCGCTGTGTGCAATGCAGTAAGGCTGGTGGTGCTGATGCACGTGGCTTTATTTCTGTAATCCAATGCAGACCCTGCTCTTTCAGGCTGTTTCACACAAGGAGCAGGGCAGGCGGAACAAAGCCGCAGTGCCTGCTGCCCTCAGGCAGTGCCCAGAGCTGTGCTGCAGGACAGCAGCTCTGCTGGGGCCGTCTGCTTCCACCTCAGTGTTTGATTCAATCACTGTGAATAAACTGCAGGAAGAGCTGACCTTCGCAGTGACCCCTCCTGCACAAAGCTCACGTTCCAGCTGAGAGCTGCATTTTTGTTTTTAGCATGAGTTTTACGCACTCTAATTAAATCAGGGAGCTGGTTTAATAATCCTGGTTGGCTCAGGCAGCTGAAGCAGTTCGTTCACAGTTGCTTTATTAATGCAGCAGTAATCTCCAGGTTGGGAGTTCACCTCCTTGATTGTTCAGCCGAGTCTTTGGGAATGGGGATAAATGTGAAGACAGCAGCTCTGCTCTGGCTCTGATGTGCTCTGGTTGGGAAGAAGCACCATGCACAGAAACACGTGCCCAGCGAGGATGGAGCACTGATAGTTTCCATCAGACTTCTATATGAACCCATTTTGTATTTCCACAGCACCCAGCAGAGTCCAGCTCCATTAAGTCATGAATCTGAGCTCCTGGGCATCCACTCCAGTTAATAAATCTGTTGTCACCTGCTGATGGCTGAAAGCAAGCTTAAGAAAACTCTGACTGTGTTCTGAGTTGGATATCACATTGTTCCATAAGTTGTAAGTTAAGGACTCTGCCTATTGAACGTCCTCTGTGCGGCCTGGATTTATCATGGAGTCCTCCCTGTAAAAGTGTTGTACTCCTCCCATGACTGATGCTGTTTGCACTGACTGGGGGGTAACCCAGGAGCCACACAGTTCCCACTGACAGCTCCACACATCAGCATAAGCAGGAGGAGAATCGGTCCCCTGTGTATGCTCAAGGTGTAGGATGAAACGTGCTTCAAAGCGCTGCATAATGTACAAGCTGGCAAGTATTCACGCTGGTTTGATTTCTCTTAGTTCCCTAAGATATACAAAGGGTTAGAGATACAAAAAGGAGAAATACACATTACTCAATATGTGGAAAATACATAAAAAAATGACTTGGAGGCAGATATATCTTCTCAGATGGCATTGCTTTCTTAGTGAGATGTCTGACATCTTGGCTGCTGCAGAGCACTGTTGCATTGGCACGAGTGAAGCTGCCATGATTTACAGCAGCCAATGATGCGGCCTTTACTGCGGCCTCAGATTAATCCCCCCGGAGGAAGACAGAGAAGTTTGGAAAGCTGAGGCAGTTTGTTGTGTGTGTGTATTGGGTGAGGATAACTTCCAGAAACTCAGATAAAGAAAAACACTGAAGTGAGGCAAAGATGAGTAATTGACGATCGTAACTGTGATTATAAGGTGTAATTACAATTAGCTGCACAAGAGTGTTAATCATGGAAATAATTACACGTCAGCTTTTTCCAAAAGAAAAGGGAATGTAATTAAGTGGCCCAAATGGGTGACAAAAACACACCAGAGGAGTGCAGCGATGGAGGAAACGGAATGCTCAGGGGGTGCATCCAGAGGGTGTCCATCAGTGCCTCCGGAGTGAGGGAAGCACGCAGTCAATCTCCTGTATACTAGAGACCCAAGTGGGCTGTTTGGGTTGATTGAAGCAGGTCCTTCCTTTGGTCCTATCCCCCTCTTCCTGCAGCTACGGCTCACAGCTCCGGCCCCACTGTGGGAATCAAACATTGCAGCCTCAGGAGTGGGTCATTGTGCCACAGGATATCTGTCAGAAAAACAGCCGCCCATTCTCTTACACACACATCGTGAATTACAAAAAGCTCTCTTTGGGGAGCGCGGGTGGCAGGTCCTGTAATTTATCTTGCATGAAATGAGCTTGTTTGAATGGACTGGAAAAGCCAAGCCATTAATTTAGAATAGCTTCTGGACTCTGCAGAGCCGCAATTTCATTCTGCATATCCACTGCAGTAAAAATTATGGGATTTTAATACCGTTTCCTTTATTTCCTTCCTCGTCGTCCTGCTGCAGGTTCAGCACTGCGGAGAGCTCCCTCATCCCACCGCCACGTGCGCGCCATGGAGTGAGTTTGTTCAGCGTAAATCCTCTTCTTTAGACTCATTAAAGTGCGCCAAGCCTCTGTAAGAGTCATTTGACAAACTCCCCTGAGTGGCAAAGTAGTGTTTATTACGATTATTATTACTATTATTATTTTTCTCTCAGCTCCATCTGTAATGTAAACACCATTATGTTTTAATTATCTGTTTGAAAAAGAGATTTAAAAGCGAATCCCGCAGGAACCCGGGCAGCATACACAATGGGATCCTCCTGAGAGCCGCCCGCTGGGTGAGCACAGGAGGCAGTGATGCTCTGAAGGGAACACAGCTCAGCAGCACAGCCACCCACACCACCACCCCATCCCATGGCAGTGGATCTGAGTGCTCCAGAAGCGTGTTTTGTTCCTCTTGGTGCATTCTCAGCATTAGGGGGAGGAAAATGCTGGGAAAAAAAAAACAAAAAACACCTTTCTCCACCTTTCATAAAGAGATTGCCACCCATTCAGCAGAGCAGGGACTCCAAGGAGCAGCATCCTGGTTGCCATGGTGCCCAGTCTCAGCCCGGCAGTGCCCAGCGGGAGCTCTGCAGCTGCACATCACCAGCTCTGCTGGCTCTGCTGCTCCCCTTCTCCTCCCTCCCTCCTCAGCAGCCCTGCCCTGCAACAGCAACAGGGATCTCTGCACCAAGGACTGTGTTCCAATGGGCAGCATTTGGTTTGGAGAGGGACATTCGGACTCACCCCAGTAAAGGAAATGGGAAGGGTAATTCAGGAAAACAGGGCGTGCAAATGAATTCATGAATTAAAGACACTGCTGAAAGGAGAGGCACGCTGAGGGAATGAAGTCAGATCAAAAACAAGGCAGGAATGAATTGTTGCAAAACCTGAAAAACATTTCTCTCGCTTCTTAAGCCTGAAGTAAACTCAGCTCAGTGACCCCTTTTTCACACCCTTGCATCAGGACAAACCCATTTGCCAGTCCTCCTCCGCAATGCAATCACGCCACTGTTTAATGTTCTGCATTTTCCATTATCGCTAATCTGAGCTGAAGGGCAGAGCTCAGGCTGCTCCCAGCCCCTTCCCAGCAGCGCTCTGCCTGCACAAGAGGGAGCAGTGGCTGCACAACCCTCACCCTGCCCTCCTCTAATGCTGATTGCAGTGCTCAGCAGTGCACGACCATCTTCAGGAGGACTGCAAAACTCTCCTTCCTGCACTGCAGAGACCTCAGCACTCCCCCAGGAGATGCGGTTTAACATCACGGGACGGCCTCAAAACCAAAGGGCTCCTGAAGATCCTGCACTGAGGTCCTCCTGCGCTCTGCAGACCCAGAGTTCCTGTGGGAGGAACGAGGCTGAGAAGACATGAGATGAGAATATTAACACCCCAGGGTTACCAGATACAAAAAAAATTGATTTTTAATAACTCTAACCATCTCTTCAGCTTTCATTAGTCCCTTCTTTGGCTTTATGGTGCTGGGCATGAAGAATATGAGGATTTGAAGAATTAACTGAGTTAATGAGGGCTGATTATTAATGTTCAGAGCTCAATAAAAAAAGGGAGAGAGAGAAATACAACACAAAAAATGAGCTGAAAATAAGGGCGATCTTTCATTCCCCCAAAATGAGATACATTGAATTATTGCTATACTTAAGGCACCAAAGGAATGGAAATAAATACCACCCATTAGCTATTGAAGAACCTGTGAAACTCAGTGCAAGCAGATGTCCGAGTCGGAAGAAGAGGGTGCTAATTAGGAAGCAGCACTGAGAACTGCTGCTGAGGCTTCAGGCCACCCCTTGGGGGACAGCATGTAGAGCCCTGAGCACTGCAAGCAGCTCATCGGAGCAGGAGAACCCGCTCTGTATCTGGAAGCCACTTGGAGCTCAGCTCAGCTCTAGTGGCTTTAGTGTTTGCTCCAGCAGAAGGCCCATTCCTGGGCACCTTCGAATACCTGACCATGAATTCCCCATCTCTAATGAGTGCTGTGCAACAGAACCATTGGTTCTCCCATGTGTTCAGGTTGCAGAGTCTTCAGGGGAGGAATTGCCTGCGGAAGTCTGAACTCAGTCCAGTTACAACAACAGCACAGACCTCACAAACAGAAATTCACACCTTCCTCCATCCCAGTGCCCTCACCAGCCTCACCCTCACCAGAAAAGGAAAGCACTTCACCTATCTGCATAGAAAGAACCACAGAATTGACTGTCATTGCGCCTTCGCCATGGGTGGGATCGTCCAGGATTGCCAGGGCTAATGGTAATTGATGTTTCCTTTCACACCTGCTCTCTTTCCTGCTTTATTAAGCCTCTGCAAACACCGCTGTCTCTGGGGAAGCAGTGGGAGTGGAGGAGGAAACCTATGGAAGAGAACAATTCCGGTTGTTCGGAGCAGCGCTTTGCTAAATTGCATCCAGCCTCTTTTGCAGAGTAATAAAGTGTTGTCTGAAAGGAGGCATGGAGTTTTAATTTTCTCATTGTCAGTGGATGCTGTAATCACGTAATTAACAAAGTGCAGGAGATAGTCACTTAAAGCAAGCCAAGAAAGCCAGCACACGGAGCAGATGCTTGGGGGAGCGAACAACTTTTATTTGTGCTCCTCCAGAACTGGAGGCCTTTCTAGTACTTAAAAGATGGAGGAATTACTTAAAAGATGGAGGAATTGAGTTCGGATAACAGCAGTATCTACAAGGAGGAGAGTGCTTTGTTCTGCTGCTTATCCCCTTAAACTTCCCAGTTCCATTCCCCTGCATTGCCCCACTCCAGCAGTGGGTGCCCTATGGGGTGGATCCTCACATCTGAAGTTGTTTCCCACCAACCAGGGGATATCGGTCTCTGCTTCTTCTCCCCCACCCTCCAGGTTTCTCCCTGTTCCAGCACTCCTCACTGTATTTGTATTCGTTGGGGGTTGTTTTAGGGTGAGGGGATGTCATCTATTTGCAGGTATAACTTTCATCCTTATTGGCCAAAAAAGACAGTGTGGAGGAAGAGAGGTGCTGGTTTTTATGCAGAAAATGCCTCCTGAAACCTGGGAACCCAGCAAACAATTACAGCAGTGGAAGGATAGTGGAGATTTAGAGATGCAAGAGCGCTGACAAAGGCTGAGCCTGACCCATTTATCTCCCAGCCCCTCTCAGAATATTTAACAGGAGCAAAGCACCTCGCCAAAGTGGAATGGGTGAATTTAAACCATGACCTCTTCTGTTCTGGCTTTTTAATTTCACATCCCGGGGATCCTTCCCTCCCCATCCACAAACGTGGAGTCCTCTTCATCTCCAGAGATACATCACCTGCCTGTCCACAACTCCACGCTGCTGAACTGGAAAGCTTTTGCTCAATGGATGTCGCAGCTTTGCTACCTTTAATTAGGAAGAGATTCCATCCCCCAGGCTGCAGGCAGGGAACGCTGGCGGTGGGAGCACTGTGGGGCCTGGGGAGTTGGTGTGTGGACCAAAGTGAACTCAGTGAAATATCGCACATCCCAGCACTGTTCCTCCTGCTGTTTGCTGCTTTGAAGCTCCTTTGATTATCAGACTCCATTTAAAAGTACTTGTTTGCTTTATACCTCATTAACCGAGAAAGAAATTGCCCAACAGAGGCCATAATTTTATGGTCCTGACCTGTGAATGCTCCGTACTTATATGGCTTGCAGGAAATCGTCAAGGTTTGCAGTAGTATTTATGGAATGATGGTGTTTAAGGGCCCCAGCTGAGAACAAGACCTACAGCACTGGGTCCTATGCAGATGTTGTGAAAGGCATTGTGTGAGATTTGAGCTCATGGCTTAAAGCTGAGGGAGCAGACGTGCAGTGGGGCTGCGGGTGGAGGACAGTGTGGGTCTGAAGCTGCTAACGGGCCATGGATACCACAGAGCCTGTCTGTGAGCATCAAAGCAGAGCTGAATGGAATACATCATCGAGGCTTCCATGTGTACTGGGATTTAATGGGGAGCAGCGCTCAGATTATACAAAGATTTGAAACTGAGACTGTCAGTGGAACTGCCCCTACAGTCGGTGTTGGTGCTTCTCAGTGCCTCATTCAGTGTTTTTGGTGCAGGGCCAGAAACCAGACAAAGACCTCCAACATCTCATTTTTTCCCCATAAGATCACATCTGTGCAAAATTGATGCCAGGTTCATACACAAGCATGAACGCACAGGCTCTCTGGAGCGACTCCCACTTCAATAGAAGGGATGTGATTTCTGTGTGCCACACACAGTCCCTGTTCTGATTCTTTCCATGACCATCACAGTCTGCAGTTGCTCTTCCAGGGGGGGAAGAGGAGCCATCCCCAGCCCTCCCACATGAGCAGCAGTGCAGAGCCCACATCCGCAGCAGCCATCACTCACAGCTCCTCAAACTCCTTCTGCACTTCTCCACTGCAATTCCAAATCACTCCTCAGCTGTGGCAGTTCATGAGGGCTGATGTGGTTTATCCTCTGGAACAGACACGAGGGGATAGGAGTGACTTTTCCATAAACTCCCCTTTGGTTTTCACCCTATATCCTTCCTGATCCTTCAGCCTTTTTAGTTTTTAACCATCAGCAGCTCATGCCAGCAGGCAGAAGCCCAACCTGTACTTCTGTACCACCACTGTTCACACCGGGCTCCATATTGTGCCCAGAAAGGGAAATCCTTTCTTTCTTTTAGCATTCACTTCTGCTACCACAATGGGGGATGCAGCAGCCCCTGTTGGAGCTTCCAGACACCGGAGGATTGTTCAGCAGCCGTCCTTTGGGTACCTCGGAGGGCTCAACAGCCCTTGGAGAACACAGAGCTGCAGGGAAGGGTGCTCATGCAGCTCTTGGAGAATGATGAGCCCCCATTAATGGATCACTCCCCTGCCAGGGTAGGTGTCAGACTCAGCAAAAGCCAATCAGTGCAAGTGGGAGCACGGGTTGTGCAGGAGCAGCAGATCCCATTGAAAGCCAATGAAGTCAGCAGAAAAATTCCTGGCGATTGCAACAGAAATTGGTCTCAGGTGGAGACGAAGGGTGGAATCACAGAACTGTTTGCCACGGCCCCACAGGTTCCTTCTCACGCTGCCCAACAGGCAGCCCTGGCCTCACTGCACGCCTGCATGAGCAAGCGTGGGACAGACTCTTCTTCAGCCAAAGGGTCACGCTCAGATGTAAAACTGGAGTGATGAATTGTTTCCAGATGCACAGCCAGGTCAAGGGAAGGAGTCAGCAGTCCCTGGGCAGTTTTATGATCTAATTTAATTTCTCAGCTGTGTCAGTCTGTGGCTCATATAGTCTCTGACATATGTACTTGGCCAAAACCTAGAAATAGGAGTATGTGGGTGGCAGAATAACTCTGGATGAGACAGGAATATAGACTCTATCAGCAGAATGAAATCATCAGCCCATTATTGGTTTGAATTACTTACCTGTACTCACCTACAGTCAGAACTCAGGCTGATATATAGCAGCTGAGGATCCTTCCTCATGGCAGCATTATCAGCAGAGAAGAAACTCCTTACAAATGTGCATTAATCATCCGGGAGACGGCGTTTTCAGCTCCACGCACAGCTGAATTTTGCCCTGAGCTGTGTCAGCCTGGTCTGCATTTCCAATGGGAGCTGCATCAGCACCGCCGAAGGCAGAACTCCTGCCAGCCTGGTTCGGAGCAGTGAAACAGATCAAGGTGTAAATCCGACCAGGGCCTTCTCTCCTCCTATCCATTTACAGAAGTGCCCAAATCGTGCCTACATTTTATCTGACACCCTCACTGCCTCCAGATGCATGAAGAACAATTCCAGGCTTTGTGCTGAGGTCTAAACCCCCCAGCAAACAGCTGTACGAGGCCACACAAGCAGCCGGGGGTGGGAGGGAACTCAGCTGCATGATGGCTGCTGAGGTCACAGCACACCACAAAAGCTGTAATTTTCCCACAATTGATTTCCTAAAGATAACTTGTGGCCCGTGCGCAGCGAAGGCTAATTTAAACGAGAAAGATGAGTCTTTCCAACACACCTTGATTGGCAATTGTGATAAATTCCTGTAATTACTATTGACTGCGCAGAGGGTTTTCATTTGTTAAAGATGTTGCTGAAATGACAGCCCAGAAATGAAATAAAATGGGTGAAGGGGAAAGATGCACGAAGTGCCATCTTTGCAGAGTTTCCCAAGTAAATCTGCAATGAGCCATCGGTGTTCCATCTCCCTCTCTCCTTCATCTCACTCCTCGTGGTCAGACAGTGCTCTCCAATGTTGTTCTCATCTGTTTTCTGGCCAAGTGGTTCCTAACGTGGTCATTCATTACCCAATTCCTTGCCAGACAACATGGAGAAGCACACTTAAATCCCACGGGGTTTTAGTCATAGGAATAAAACACTGACGAATGCGAACTGTTTTGCAAGGTTCTGCGGTCTCTATGGAGCATTGGGAAATGAGTGTCGTCCAGAAATATTTCCATCCTTGTTTTTAAGCCACAAGTTTAGCAGTGCTGGGATACACGCGGCAACTTCGTCCTCTGATGTCTGACTCTTCAAGTTGCGGTTCCCTTGCCTTTGGTTTGCCAATTGCTTTTGGGTAGCTGCATCATCCAAGATCAGCCCCTTCTCTTCTTTCCCAACCACCTCCGAGCCAACACAGCCCTATGGGTCCCAGTAGAGTTGCTCTGTGGTTGTCCTATTTTAGGGAATGGCAGAATTTGACGTGTGATTGCTGACAATACTCTATCATTCCCACTCTTCCTAAGTAATTACAACAGTTCTGCATTATAGTTGGATGTATTATTGGCTCAGCTCCTCCTCTGGAATTCCAGGAGCATATTCACATCTTCCACATCCACTCTGCATTCCAGCCAAACCATTGCTGCCATTGCGTGAGTAACTGGGGGAGGAGAGAGGTGAGGGAGTGGGAAAAGAAGGAGCTTCTCCAAATCCTTCAGCTCTTCACTTGGACACCGTGAATGAGATATTTAAATACGTTGCCGTGGAAACAATCAAAGAGGGGGTCTTTGTGTGCGT
The DNA here is from genome assembly GCA_002909625.1 of Bambusicola thoracicus. Lineage (NCBI taxonomy): Eukaryota > Metazoa > Chordata > Aves > Galliformes > Phasianidae > Bambusicola > Bambusicola thoracicus. The sequence goes on from PPHD01016896.1 coordinate 10,359, forward strand.
GTGAGTGTGTGTGTTTTAGTAATCCCAAAGGGGGTATTTAATTGGAATCAACCACAGCTTTTTAACTGTGTTTTAAATTGGAGAGAAATAAAAAGGAGAAGCTGCCAGAAAAGGAACATTAAATAAAAGGGGAGAGAAAAGAAGAAAAAAAATAAAGAGCCCACATGAAACAAGATGGGGGGAGAAAGGGAAATCAAAAGAATAAATTTACTGTAACCAGCGAAGGATTCATTAGGGTTACAACAAAGCTCAGTTCAATTTCCCTCCTATTGACATTAACGAGTTTGATGTAGGTCTGGCCTGAAAGGCAGCAGGGACGGCTCTCTCCCCTCCTCCCTGCCCATCCTGGGGGCCGAGCAGCTGTCAGAAAATCACAGCATGTGGAGGAATGGGGATTCTGCTCTTCCTCCAACCACACCAAGCACTGCCCCGGGGCCTCCTGCTCCCCTACAGCAGCTCCCACCCCCCGGATCCCCAACATGGACGTGCACTTCTACTGCTGCTGAATCTGAGTTGTTATTTGTTACTACCCCCGGCTTGAATAAGCTGGGCTATTACCAGGGTTATTTTTGGTGCCAGCAACAGCCCCTCTGGGCTCGTAATTAGCCATCATTACTGTTAGTGTTAGCGCCGGAGATGCTATTTCAGCTAAAGGACGTTGTTAGTCCAAGAGCAACCGTGCTGTGAGTAAACACACACTGAGAGAGGTCTGCGAGCACTGAAAAGTCTGATCCTGAACCACGAGCAGTGGCACAGGGAGCATTCAGGTGGTAGGAGAGAACGTGGCAGGGAGCGGATGAGATCTTATCTCAAGGAGCTGAGCTTCATGGTCCAGAAGGTCTTTTCCAATCCCTCGCTCCTATGTTTTATGCTTTTTTTTTGTATTAAAATGAGATGTCAGCGGGTTGGAATTACAACGCACTGTGCATCCACTCAGGCACAGGCAGAGCAGGAGCCGGTTCCCAACCCTCGTGTAGAAGGATGAGATTACACTTGGGATGAATCCTGCACAGAGCGCAGTGCCACTCCTGCAGTGAGGGAAGGGGCAGTGATCCCCGTGCTGGGATCTGCTGGGAGCCAACCCACAGACAGCACACGGGATGGGGAGTGCAGAGAGGGGCCTCACCCAGGGCCCGCTTTGGTGGTTCTATTTGGATACTGCACATTTTACTGCTCTCCAGAGAGGAAATGGGAGGATGCTGCTCAGTCCCACTGCCTTTCAAAAGGACTCAGAGCAAAAGTGACAGGAGAAATTACACGTTTTGTCATGATTACTTATCACCTATTGCACTCAGCAGTGCAGCTTTTAGAACCGGGAACCCGAGGGAGGGTGGGCTGCTCCCAGCTCAGGTGCAGAAACCTCTGCTCGCTTCTCCCTCCTTCCACCATATCATAGAATCACAGAATGGTTTGGGTTGGAAGGGACTTTTAAGACCATCTACTTCCATAACACCAAACCCCCTCTGCTGGCCTTTCCCATCGCTCCCTCCCAACTCTTTGCAACTCTTGACACCTTCCTTGAAGAAGAATAGAAGAAAGAAAACCTATCACTGCAATAGATTTTCCCCACTGGAGCATACATTAAATGTAAGGCTTTGCTCTGGACCGACCAAACGGTTGGTCATTAACGCACCTCGAGTCAGCAGCATAAAACAATCCTCATAAGTGCTACCACGAAAAATGGTGGCAGAGATCAGAAGTGATCAGAATGCAGACGGGAGCTACAGCTCTCAGCGTAAAAATGATTAATGGAAAATCCCCAGCACCCTCTTTTCTCTTTGCAGGGGAGGAAGCGAGTGAACTTGACAAGAGCAACGGCTCCTCGTGTGAGGAGGATAATAGCAGGAATGATATGTCTCCAGGAGATTCCCAAGGCCTTGTGCACACATAACAAATTGCCCTTGTCACTTTTGGGAAACTTATGAAGAAAGATGGCCAAAGCCAGCAGAAGCAATGAGGGAGAAGAACAAAAGATGCAGCCCAGCCTCGCTGGGAGACGCCCCGGCTCTGCTCACCATTTGCCTCCGTTTGCTCAGCAAAGTGGTTAGGAGTGAACAGGAGTGGGGTCCCATCAGTGTGCGGTGGCAGTGCCACCGGGGAAGGGGCTGCGTTGTGCAGAGCTGTGGCTGCTCAACCCTTTGCTGCAGAGAGCAGGGGAAGCACTGCTGGTGCGGCCATGTGGATGCAGGTAGGGGGCCGACGCAGATGTCAGACAGAAATACTTCTTTTCTACCCTCCCTTGGTTGCTATACTGAAATTCTCTGGGGCAGGCACTATCTCCCACTGTACGTGTGCGTGGCAGCTCGGAATTGTGGTCCTGTGAGTCCAAGAGCCGACTGTCAGGTCTTATCACTGTGGATTTGCATGAGAACCCCGGTGAGGTGCAGAGGGACTCAGAGATGGGGGTCACAGTGGGAAATCTGCTTTCATTTCCTGCTCAGCCTCGAGCTTCCATGTGACATCGTAAATCACGGCAAGAAAGGAACATGAAGATGGATGGACTGTGTGATGCTCGGCTGGTACTGCCCAGAGCACACAGGGACCGTCTCACTGCTCCTGTACATAGCAGGAGAGGCAATGGAACAGAACAGGACTCCTTCAGGCAGCAGCTCCAAAGTGAGATAGCTTCCCCCTGAGAGTCATCTGGTACGACTTAGGACCTGCAGATGATCTGTCTGTATTTTTCCCTTAGTGGCTCAGTGTATTTTAATGCTGGGATGGCAGCAGTCGCTGGTGGCCCTCTTCCCCGTGGGCATCCATCTGAACACCTGCTGCAGGTGGCTCAGCTGCCCCTGCTGCAACTCAGCTGCGAGGACATTACCCTGAATGCCTTCCAGGTGCACGGAGCAGATAAAGGCTGGTGCTGCAGTGATGGCTGCCTGCTGGATTTCTGCCCCGGCTCCAGGAGGGGGGTAAAATACCCTTTGGCACAACAGAGATGGCCACAGTCAAACAGATGCTACTCATTCTGCTTTGTTGCTCCATGGAGAAAAATGGAGGGGAAAGGCTTTTGCTGAAGCACCGGCTCTCCCAGGTGTGTGTGGGGAGATAACAGCCTGCTGAGGGGGGTTAGCACTGCTGTCAGCAAAACGCATGGTGTGGAGATGGAGGAAGAGCTTCGCTGCACCTCCTGGCTCTGGGCAGTGCAAATCACGCAGAGCTGCAGCACAGCAGCATCCCCCACCAGGATGGCTTCACCCGGACACACCTGCTTACCTGCTGTCACATCCTATTCAGCTCATCAGGCTCTTCCCGGTGCTTTCAGGGTGCCTTCCCATGTGCAGTGCTGCAATAACCAGCCAGGAGCAGTGGCATTGGTTTGGCCTTTTGTGCTTCAGCATGATGGATGGAGATGCTGATAAATAGCTGCCTCTATGGGAGAGTGCTCTGAGTCCCCAGCTCTCATACCTGGCTGTAGGAATTGTCTTCCTGCTCACCTGTTAAAGGCTTCTGGATCATTGGATGCTGTGCCCAGGGGAAAAGCCATGCCATACCAAGGGGCTGGGGATTTCCTGCTCCACTGCTGTGAAAAACAGTGAGTTCCTTCCCTGCTTGCGCTCAGACCCTTCCCGTGGGGCAGGATCTCCAGGGAAGCCCCACAAACACCCCCAGGGGTTCCCATTCAAACCTTCATGGATTTCACAGCCCAATCCCTCTGCACTTCGCAGCTCCTCCTGCGGGACCGACAGCTGCAGTGAGGGGGCAATGAATGCATATCCCACAGGAGAAGGGGAGAGGGGGAAACAGTGAAATAGCCTCATCAGAGATAAGGCTGGGAAAGGAAAGGTAAGGCATGGGAGCGGTGTGCACTTTCATTTTCTATCCCATTTCTGAGTGTATTTTCCATTATTTTCTGTCCTGTCCGTGTGAGACAGAACTCAGGATAGATATAAATACCTGCATTCTCTGACTGTGCGTTTCCAAAAGCCACGGGACACTGATTTCATTTGGGTTTCTAATTTATTTCACAATACCGTGGAATAATTAGAATTATTAAAGCCAAAGCACCCTTTGCTGCCTGTTTCCATTAGGCAAAGCAGCTCAGACTGCTGCCTCTTTGGGGAGGGAAGGGGAGGAAGATCATTTTCTTACCACCTCCCAGTCTTTTGTCCTTCATGGCCTTTTTTTTGGCTAAAATTAACATTTCTGCAAAAGAAAGCAGGTGGAGAATGGATCCCTTTGCCCACTGCATCAAACATCACTGCAGAGGAAAGGCTGCTCCTCTCATAGCCATGACGATTTGATCTGCCCTCATTCACCAGCCCTCATGTTTTCCTTCCCTCCTCATTACCACCCTCTCTTTGAAAGAGGAGCATTTCCCACACAGGTGCAATGCTGGTGGCAATGGGGCTCGTGCTGCAGGTCCAGGCAGTGTCACCACTCAGAGCCAGCAGCAAAATGCAGTGGCTCCTCATGTAGCCCTTCAACTCACTGACAGCAGTTTCACTTATGGAAAGAGGGAGAAAAGTGCCCCCATGCCAAATCCTGCACCCCTGAGGCACAACAGAGAAATCCTCCCTTTAAGATGCTGGAAGTCTTACAGCTGGTTTTGATGGAAGTGGGGGATTTGTAGCCCTTTTGTTGGAGTAAATCAACCAACCAAAGGAGAGCTGCACCAGGGATAAGCAGAGCGATGGAATCCAGCGGCCATGTGTTTCAAAGGAGATCCATTCCTCACAGCCTAAATTGGAAGATAATTTTGGGGTCTAACCAGCTGCAGCAAATCAGGCCCGAATGGTTGTGAGTGCGTGCAAGAGAAGCCAGAATTCCCATCTGCTGGGGAGACGTAATGAGCCTCTGTTTGTTCTGAGCAAACCAACAATATAGGAAGGATGCAGCTCTGTTCTTTTGCAGTTTGCCACTTCCAGCGGTTCAGGTGGGGTTGGCCTGGGGCAATGCCCCTTCCCTCCCCCCAGCACTGCATGGCTGCTCTCAGAGCAAGCACTGAACTCGGGAGGCAAGAGAACCATGC